>JAXIVJ010002040.1:22500-115000 GCA_036785665.1 Chirona hameri
CCTTCAAATCACCTTACTCTACCTGCATAAAAGAAGGCTAATCCCACGAGTATTTATGAACTAATACCTTCTCTGTAAAGTATTTATCTAATCTAATTTTGAAGGAAGCAAGTGTCACTGCATCAGCGACATCCCCTGGTAGCATATTCCAATGTCCTACAACCCTTCTACTGAAAAATGACTGTCGTAGCCTGGTCCTACTTTGTTTCATAATGAGTTTATGCTGATGACCTCTACCTCGATTTTCCCTATTGAACTCAAACATACCCTTTAAATATCCAGAATGCTGACTATTTACAAATTTGAAGACTTCAATTAGATCTCCTCTTAGCCTTCTATATCTAAGTGAAAACATACCCAATTTTTTTAATCTATCTTCATAAGGTAAACTACCAAGACAATTAACCATTTGTGTTGCCCTTTTTTGAACTCTTTCTAACAACCAGCAATCTCTCTCATATGTTGGAGACCAGGCTTGTACACAATACTCCAAATGTGGTCTAACGTATGCACAATACAGTTTTGTTATTACCTTTTCACTCTTGTAGGAAACATTTCTGTTAATGGCCCCTAGCATTCTAAGTGCCTTTTTCCTAGCTTCTACAACCTGTTCTGACGCTGATAGTCTATTGTTTACCACGACACCTAAATCTCTTTCCTTTTCAATCTGCTCCATTTTCTGCCCACCCATTTCATACCTATGTTTACTGCTAACCCGTCCAGCGTGCATAATCTTACATTTACTCAAATTGAATTTCATCTGCCATGCTTCAGACCACTCAACTAGCTTGTCCAGATCTGATTGAAAAACATCCTGATCATGTTTTCCTCTAATAATCCTGACAACTTTTAGATCGTCTGCAAATTTCAAGACTTTGCTGTCTATACTGTTCTCAATTGCATTCACAAATATTATAAAAAGCAATGGGCCCAGGACTGAGCCCTGTGGAACCCCACTGAGAACCTCCTTCCATTGTGATTGGCACCCATTCAATATAACCCTTTGCTGGCGTCCTGAAAGCCACGTTTCTATCCAATCCAGAATCTTGCCCCTGATCCCATGCATTTTAAGTTGCAACCCCAGTCTTGTATGGGGGACTTTGTCAAATGCTTTACTGAAATCAAGAAAAGCTACATCTAGCTGTTTACCCTGATCAAAGCTATCTGTTGCAACATCCAAAAACTCCAGAAGATTAGTTAAACAAGAACGGCCCTTCCTAAAGCCATGCTGTGTATCCTTGATGAGTTCATTTTGCTCCAAGAATTCAACAATCTTATCTTTGATGATTGATTCAAGCACCTTGCAGACTAATGAGGTCAGACTAACCGGTCTATAGTTTTCCTCTTTACTTCTATCTCCCTTTTTATGAATAGGAACAACATTTGCTCTTTTCCAATCAAGTGGAATTTTACTATCTGCGAGTGATATGATGCGAGTGATATGATATGATGTACCGTACCGTCTGAAAGTGCCAGCACTACCATGGAGCATGCGCAGACCAATAATGCACACCATAACATTAATAATTTACGACCTTCTGTCCTGAATTGGCGCGATGTAGGAGCATTTTTGAAAATAAAAAAAGAAATTGTATTAAAAAATATAATAAAATCGTGTTCTGAAAAATTTCCTGAAGGTGAACTATTTCCTTTAATAATGTACGACCTTCTGTCCTGAATTGGCGCGATGTAGGACCATCTTCGAAAAGAAAAAAAGAAACTGTATTAAAAAATATAATAAAATCGTGTTCTGAAAAAATGTCCGAAGGTGAACTATTCCTTTAATCGAAACAAGTAGACCGTGAAGTTAGCGACTTATTCAGCGACGGATTCAGCGACGGATTCAGAATTAGCCCAAACCTCGGTCCAAGGTCAATTCTGGGACGCTGATCACGAATATGACCTTTATTTTGCTGTTCAGGGTCATCTTCAAGGTCAAATTTAAGGTCAAAGGACGGGGTACCGCATAACGTTCCGAATGTATTGCCGGATCCTTTCCAAAGTGGTATCAGATGATAGACAGGGTCCATATCAATGTCCGTGACCGTAACCCGAACCGTGAACTTTGACCTTGGAGGTCAAATTCGAGGTCAAACGACGGGGTACCGCATAACGTCCCGAATGTATTGCCGGATCCTTTCCAAAGTGGTCTCAGATGATAAACAGGGTCCATATCTAACGTCCGTGACCGTGACGTGAACCGTTCAGGTCACGGTTCAGGTCACGGTCACGGGCGTTAGATATGGACCCTGTTTATCATCTGAGACCACTTTGGAAAAGATCCGGCAATAAATTCGGGACGTTATGCGGTACCCCGTCGTTTGACCTCGAATTTGACCTCCAAGGTCAAAGGTCACGGTTCGGGTTACGGTCACGGACGTTCGATATGGATCCTGGCTATCATCTGAGACCACTTCGGAAAGGATCCGGCAATAAATTCGGAACGTTATGCAGCACCCAGTCCCTTGACCTTGAATATGACCTTGCAGATGACTTTGAACAGCAAAACGGTCATATTCGTGATCAGCGTGCCAGAATTGACCTTGGGCCGAGGTTTGGGCCTATTCTGAATCCGTCGCTGAATCCGTCGCTGAATAAGTCGCCAACTTCACGGACGTAACAAGTAGGTGCTTATTTTTACATTTGTTACCGAGCGGGCGCGAAGCGCCCGTGAGGTTTCTCATCAACTTACTAGACAAATTTACATTTGACCCGGCCCGGCCCGAACCGGCCCGAACCGGCCATACAGACGCTTTTCGGAAGCTAATAACTTTGCAACCACTGATCCGATTGAGATCGGGGTTTCACCATTGGATAGGACCATCAAATCAATTTTGATTTTGGTATGGTGCGTTCTGATAGGGGTGGTACCACAGCGCGTGGCACACGCAAACGTCGGAATGAACACACATAATTCTTGATAAAAAATGGCATGATTAATCTGAGCATTAATTTTGTATACGCTGAAGCATGCAGCGCTCAGGACGTACTCCCTTTTGGCGGATTCGAGAAAGGAGATCATGAACAATTTAATATAACTTAATTTTTATGTTGGCATGCATGGAGGTCAAAGGTCACGGTTCGGGTTACGGTCACGGACGTTAGATATGGACCCTGTCTATCATCTGAGACAACTTTGGAAAGGATCCGGCAATAATGCATTCAAAGCGACGGATTCAGAGCGTGGCAATTGTTATGGAGGACTAAAAGGACTAAAGGGACTATGTGTTACTACCACGTGTGCTCCCGTACCGTTTCATATTTCAAACCTGTTTTAGCTTTACCAGAGCGCGCCCGCTCGATCATCGCCCAAAAAGGCGTTTTACTGGTTCTAATTGGAAATAAAAAGGTTGCGCAGACGTGAATATTTAACAGCCATAGGTGGAAAACCGATCAGCAGTCACGCATATCACGTGTTTGCCCACGGCCACGCGCTCTTGGTCTCTTGGACAATGTCGACGAACCGAACTGCGCACCAGCGGCCAGCTATCGCCACTTCCCGCCGGATTTCGACCCCAGTCCTCCCGGACATGACCTCAGCGGGCGGCAGGGGAGGGAAGGGGGAGGACGGTGGTCGTCCGCCTTCCGGCACGTGCCGCCTTTGTCCGTGCCGTACCCTCGGCTGGCAGCTGCCGGGTGCTGGGGGGGGGGGGGGGGGGGGGGCTGAATGGGACCATGGATTGGACCCGCGCAGGATCACGCGCTGTCGCTCCGGTTACCGCCAGCTGCCAGTCGGCGTCAGTTGCCACCATGCTGCGGTACGGGGTGGTGGTGGTGGTGACGGTGGTGCTGCTGCTGGTGGCGGCGGCCGGCGGCGGGTCGGCCGCGGAGCCGTCGCTCGGCTGCCGGGACCAGGACGGCGCCGCTGTCGACTGGTACGTGCTCTACAAACTGCCCTTGCTGCACGACACCGGAGACCAGTTCGTCGGCGACGGCGTCGGCTTCATACACTTCTCGTCGGCGTCGGCCGGCGAGCGGTGGACCATGTCCTCAGTGGCCATCAACGACTCGCTGTCCTCCGCCGGCCGGACGCTGGATCCACTCTACCACGACCCGAAACGCAAGAGCCTCATCTACGCCTTCTACAACGATGAACACCCAAACGGGCCGACCAGCTTCACCAAGGGTCACACGAAGGGCGCGGTGGCATTCGATGGCGACAGTGGCTTCTGGCTGGTGCACAGCGTGCCGCACTATCCCCCTCCACCTGGACAGCGGTACGGCTACCCCTCCACGGGCCACCGCTACGGCCAGAGCTTCCTCTGTCTGACGCTCTCCGCCAGCCAGCTGGAGACGGTGGCGCAGCAGCTGCTCTTCAACGAGCCGTACCTCTACGCCACGCAGATGTCGGCCGCGCTCGAGACGCAGTACCCGCTGATGGCGAGGGTAGTCGCGGGGAAGCGACGCTCCAAGTCGCCCTGGTTCAGCGTCCAACAGCTCTCGACCGCCGGTGGTCAGCCGTTCGTCAGCTACGCCAAGGCTCGCGCGTTCGGTAAGGATCTGTACAGCGACCTGGTGGCTCCGGCGCTGCGCACCGGTCTCCTCACCGAAACATGGATGAACGGGCCGCACTCGGATCAGATACGCTCCAACTGCTCGCTCGCCTACCCGGTGCAGAACGTGCGAGACGTGTCTGTGAGCGCGGAGCGGCCGCCACCAGCCGCCGGCAAGGTTAGTCTCAAGTTCAGGAGCTCAGAGGACCACAGCAAGTGGGCCGTGTCGGAGAACGCCACGCGGCCGTGGGTCTGCGTCGGTGACATCAACAGGATGACGACCCAGGAGGTGAGGGGCGGCGGTACCGTCTGCCACAGCAGCCCGGTCCTGTGGCGCGTGTACTCGCAGCTGGTGACGCAAGTGGAGCCGTGCCCGGAGCGAAGGCCGATCAACGTGTACCGCCGGCGGCCGTAGCTGTAGGCGGTGGGGGGGGGGGGGGGGGGGGGGGGCGATAGAGCTCCTCTGTCTGATGTGTGCTGCCAATTCCGGGAACTGGACTCAGATTGTCGACGGGGCTCTGAAGCCGGCCGCTTTTTAGGCATTCGAGGAGATTGCCTACCTGGGTTGCGGTCGTGGAGGTGTGAGATGATCAAACCGAGTACGTTTAGAGGCTCGAATTAGGGATGCTTTGGTCACACCAGGTGAACGTCCCGAGGAATCGGATTCTTTGTGCGGCCAGCCCTCGGATTTATCGTTCTGTTTGTGTGCTATGTGGCGTCACACAACTGAGCGTACGGTGGAGACTGTCATTGGACCATCTATTCTACTGTCATGCTGTATGCACCTACCGCGGGGAATATAACTTCTACTTCATACGGTCGCTGTTTTTGATGCACTTTTAACCCTATTTGTAACATGCTCCTGGCTACCCCCATTTGTAACAGGGGGGGGGGGGCGGATTCCGCCCCCCCCCCCCCCGGAGATCTCGAGATCTACCCGTCCGATTTTCAAAAATGAAACGGTGTTTGGTTCCCCTCAACACGATCTACATTTATAAATAATAGAAAAATATAAATTTGGGATAGGGGGGCAACAGGGGGGCAAAAACTAAAAAATTTAGTGGTATTTTTGATCCAACATAGCTTTCATGTTTATCGACCGATTTTAACACAACTAATAGGAATCGATAGAGATTGAATCGGAAATTGATATATGACGGTGACGTTTGAAAATTCAAAAATCATAGGCGTGTGCAGGTCACTCAATATGGGGGTGAAGTAAATGCGTAATAGAACATTTTTTTATGTTTTTTTTTTGATAAATGAAATGGTATGTGATTGAGACATTAGAAAAAAACAGTTATAAATCATATTTTTTGCCATAGGCGGTACCAGGTTAGTGAAAAAGGGGGGTAAAATTGGGAAAAATATTAACCGCAGACAAGTTGCTACCCAGCACTATAAATATGTTACTGATCATAGATAGTTCCTTTTTGCATGTTGTACTTCATCATAGGCGTATCCAGGATCCAAACTAGGGCGGCGCAAGACCTTTTGATAAGTATATTATCCACTATTATGATACTAACTAGTCAACAGTAACTATTTCACTTACAACTTCAATTAACATTGCTTACCCCCCTTTTTACCCTACCTGGACTCGCCTATTATCTTATAATCGTTCGTAGAGTAGCCTGTGGTGCGTGTTTCATCCGAAAACTGCAGTATGTTATGTCATTGTACGCCCATGCCTCTTAGTTTCCTTGCAATAATATGACCCCCTTTCTTCCATTCCTGAGCGCGCCTCTGCAAAAAATGACTTTATTCCCTTTTCTGGTCTCATATGTGCATATATTATTATAAGCTAAACGTATATTGCGCCGTTATCGCTGGCATATCGTCATCACCATACCAGTCACCCCCTTTTCATGTTCCTGAACACGCCCCTAAAACTCTATATGTAATAAATTATGCAAATAATGGAAGTAGAAGCTATCTTTTACATCTTGATAGCTATAAATGCCCCTTACATTGCTCTATTGGCTTCCCGCCAAGCATTGAATACTTCCTGGACCCCCCCCCCCCCCCCTTTCAAGCCCCTGAAACCGCCTCTGCCATGCAATTTTGTATGACATTTCATTAACATCATCTAATTTGCACTTGTTGCAATCACGGTAAGCCGATGTAACTCCTTCATACTTGATGCAGTTAGGAAGAAACCGTGAAGATCGCATTTCCGTATTTTCGCCAAATGTCGCCCCCGAACCCACCCAAAACTGTGCCCTGGAACCGCCTCTGTTCAAGTTAAGAACTCAAAATTTTGACTCCAAATGCGGAGTTCAATTCTATGAAAAGTCCCAAAATTTAATGGGCCTGCTCCCAGCCGTTCTGGAGATATCTGCGAAAAACATGAGGGGGGGGGGCGGAATCCGCCCCCCGCCCCCCCCCCCCCCCCTGTTACAAATAGGGTTAAATGTGGACAGATCAGAGCGTCAGTCCGGTCGGAGAGTCCATACATTTTGCTATCGTATTATTTAAAATCAGTGAATATCAGAGCCTTTAAAGTATTTCCTTTAAAGGAAATAGTTCACCTTCAACATTAGTTTTAAACTGAGATAGCTGTTTTGTAGCCCATGTTGGGAAACCCCTATCTGCAAGTTTCCTTGACTGAAAAAGACTCTCCAGCCGAAGATATTTGACTTTTTGGCGAAGAAATTCGGCGCATATATGATATACCGTACCGTCTGAAAGTGCCAGCACAGCCAGGGCGCATGCGCAGACCAATAACGCACACCATCAAATTAATAATTTACGACCTTCTGTCCTGAATTGGCGCGATGTAGGACCATTTTTGAAAATAAAAAAGAAACTGTATTAAAAAACAGAATAAAATCGTGTTCTGAAAAATTTCCCGAAGGTGAACTATTTCCTTTAAGGTTTTCAAACGAGTTTACGGATACTACCGAGTGGTGTATAATTCGTACATTTCCGACGCATTTGATACGATAGTTACAAACAGTTTTAGTTTGTGCAGTTTTGGGCGAAGGTTAGTGCTGTATCTAACATAGGAGGTGGTAAGAAATATTTTACCGTATAAAAACAGTTTACGGAGACGAATTTTACATCGCTTCACTCCAGTAGAAAGCCAATCAGATCCGACCACGGATACTACAGTGCCACAACCAATGAGAAGCAACCACGGAATCACTGCGAAACGAAGGTCATCGACAAACGGTACGGCATATATCAATGAACATATACGCTAAGCCAGGGTGGAGCTTTCACGGGTTTAACGGGTGTATAACGGGTGTCATAGGTGTTCCACGGGTATAATGGGTGAGTACCGGCTATAACAGGGTTATCACGTGTTCCACAGGGGCACAACGGGTACTACGGATGTATGTCGGGCACCGTAGGTTTTAACGGGTATCTCGGGTGTATGACGGGTACACAAACGTATTATAGGTACGACAGTTGTCACGGGTAGTACGGGTTATCAATCCCTAATTGCCTATCGCTGGCTTGCACCACCACTTGACACCAGTAATCGCCCAGCGGAGCGGACGGGTTAGCACTAGTAACATACCATTTCATGTATATAAATAACATAAAAAAATAGTTTGATTCCGCATTTACTTCACCCCATATTGAGTGACCTGCACACGCCTATGATTTTTTAATTTGCAAAAGTCATCGCCATATGTCAATCTCCAATTCAATCTCTATCGATTCCCATTAGTTGTGTTCAAATCAGTTGATAAACATGACAGCTGTGTTGGATCACATATACCACTAAAATTTGTAGTTTTGCCCCCTGTTGCCCCCTATCAATTTTTATTTTATTTTTAGAAATGTAGATCGTGTTGAGGGGAACCAAAACGCCGTTTCATTTTCGAAAATCGGACGGGTAGATCTCGAGATCTCCGGGGGGGGCGGAATCCGCCCCCCCCCCCCCCTGTTACAAATAGGGGTAGCCAGGAGCCTGTTACAATAGGGCTAAGACCGACCCGGTGGACAGGTAAGAAATATTACCACACTCGGTAGGTACCCGCAGCCATAGCTAACAAATCAATGTGCCGACGATGAGCGCAGTGTATGTTCTGATAGACTCAGACAGTCAATAGTGCGCCAACAGATCCTCTTTGACAGTCTCTCCAACAAACTTACCAATGCCAGACCAAGCGTTCAAACATAATCTTAAAAACATGGCTTCAAATGTTCCGCCTTTTATAGTACAAGTGTGACGTCTGACGCACTGCAGTCGCCGCGACGCTATCAGCCATGTTCTGTTCTGTCTCAGGTGAAGCAGTAACCACCGATCGGTGGCCCTTTCAGAGGTGGCGCCACCGTCTGAAGCTGCAGCCGGACACCAGGGCGGCGCCACCGTCGCTACCGTACACCCCTGGTCCGGCGGAGAATCAGTCGGATGTTCCGGGGCTCATCAGAGACGTCCGACAGGCAGGGAGGGGGGTTTGTGAGGGTTTTTAGATAGCTGTATGCAGGACTGGGACAGTGCTGGGCGAGACACTGGCAGGCGCAGTGTTGAGGCGCTGGTACAGTGGGGTGGCGGGAGCATCAGATATGATGAACCGGGTACGGTTTAATGGAGGCAGTGCCAGTGGGGGTCGGAGCGTTGGTTCAACAGTCGGAACTTCAGCTAGAGATGCGTGTTGAATTTAAGGTGGGAAGACGCACACTGCTCTCCTTGGAAAAGAAATGATGGAAGGAAATGACTTTGTATTCCGGCCGGCATCCATTTTTCCTTTTTGGAAAGTTTTTGTCTCGGAACAACCTTCTGAATCTTATTTCTTAACCTGATCTCATCTTTATTCCTCAAAGTAATTGAAATTTAACTAGTAATACGTCTGAAGTATTTTGAAGCCTCTGTATGTAAGGCTATCTTTTCCCTATTTCGCTCGGCGGAACCTCGTCAATAAGACTTATAACATTACGTTAACGTAAAAATGTCAACTCTTCAATGTCTTACGTTTCTTGCGAACATTGCAATTTAGAGCGCTGGTATCTCATGCTCGCTGAGGACTAAACATTTAGCATGTGTGAATTCCCTGAAGACCTGCACGAAATGTTCCGATTGCAACAAATCAAAATAAACAAATATGAATATTTCATTTTAGCGCACACTTGTCATGTGAGCATCGTACTGGACATACAACACCGCTAACCAAAACTTATCTCTTTCTGTACGTAATTCGTATTGCTACGACATATGACTGTCAAGCTCATATAGAAACAAAACTACCGTTTCACCACCGTACAAGTGAGCTATTACAAGGCCACCGACCACCGTGGAGCCCAATACGCGAGGGCTGCATTTTAACAACGTACCTCACAGACCTTGGTTAGGAAAATAACAACTCTGAGATTTTACGAGAGGAGTGATAGTGTGAACGCCTTAAATCAGATAGAAAACATTCGAACTGCACGCTTAATATCAAAAAGCTTCCCTACGCAGCAGCGGTCGCTTCCCTTTCAACCACATTACAAAAGCTGCCCGCACTTAATCTGGCAACACGGGTCGGGAATGTTGCCAGACGCGACTCACAGTTTGCCCGTTAAGGTCTGACGGCTGACGCACCACCTTCCCGATCTATCAACAACACGCAGAACAGACATCCGTACTGAGCTCCACGACAGCCGCCTGACGAACGACACCCTCCCCGCCCCGTCCCGTCAGTGGCTTGGGACGGGGGGAACACCACAGTGGTGTGGCGGGCGTCACGTGTCGCTGGAGTGACAATGGCGTGTGACGCGTGTGTCATCACGCGGCGTCCGGGAACACCTTGTACGGGTTCATGATGCCCTGCGGGTCCAGCAGCGTCTTCATCTGACGCATCAGCTTCATCTCCACCGGGTCCTTGCAGAGCGAGCCCAGGTTCCTGCAGGCAGGCGGATAACGTCACTAATACAGCTGCCGGGAATACGCGACAGTAGACAGTTGGAATGGAAACCCATGCGTCCATCTTCGTATTTCTGTTTGCGCACATAGCGTGTTCTGTTCATCGCAGCGACTCGTTCGCGTCGTGAACGGACGACGGACGTGGGAGAATGAAGAAGTAAGTAATCGGGCCGTAATTATTTAAGTAGTTACAAGCAACTATCGGTCAATCCGTATTGTAAGTACGTGCTATCGGTATTAGTTGGATGAGAGCGCCTTTGAACTACGCCAGTCACAAAACTTGCACCGGCACCAGCACTAATGCTGTGCTATGCTGAGCCCCGGCCATAGAGAGAAGCGGCATAGATGCAATCTACTCACCGCGCGACGGATGTACGACGCGTCTTTAAAACGAAATTCATCTACTACTATCGTTGTTTACATTTGACAGCATCTTAAGACTGCGACTACGCAAACCCACCTGTTTCTGACGCAGCACAAGGCGGTAGGGTGTACACATACAGACCTGTTTCTGAAGCAGCACAAGGCGGTAGGGTGTACACATACAGACCTGTTTCTGACGCAGCACAAGGCGGTAGGGTGTACACATACAGACCTGTTTCTGAAGCCGCAGCACAAGGCGGTAGGGTGTACACATACAGACCTGTTTCTGACGCAGCACAAGGCGGTAGGGTGTACACATACAGACCTGTTTCTGAAGCAGCACAAGGCGGTAGGGTGTACACATACAGACCTGTTTCTGACGCAGCACAAGGCGGTAGGGTGTACACATACAGACCTGTTTCTGAAGCCGCAGCACAAGGCGGTAGGGTGTACACATACAGACCTGTTTCTGAAGCCGCAGCACAAGGCGGTAGGGTGTACACATACAGACCTGTTTCTGAAGCCGCAGCACAAGGCGGTAGGGTGTACACATACAGACCTGTTTCTGAAGCCGCAGCACAAGGCGGTAGGGTGTACACATACAGACCTGTTTCTGACGCAGCACAAGGCGGCGGGATGTACACATACAGACCTGTTTCTGACACAGCACAAGGCGGTAGGGTGTACACATACAGACCTGTTTCTGACGCAGCAGCACAAGGCGGTAGGGTGTACACATACAGACCTGTTTCTGACGCAGCACAAGGCGGCGGGATGTACACATACAGACCTGTTTCTGACACAGCACAAGGCGGTAGGGTGTACACATACAGACCTGTTTCTGAAGCCGCAGAACAAGGCGGTAGGGTGTACACATACAGACCTGTTTCTGAAGCCGCAGCACAAGGCGGTAGGGTGTACACATACAGACCTGTTTCTGACGCAGCACAAGGCGGCGGGATGTACACATACAGACCTGTTTCTGACACAGCACAAGGCGGTAGGGTGTACACATACAGACCTGTTTCTGAAGCCGCAGCACAAGGCGGTAGGGTGTACACATACAGACCTGTTTCTGACGCAGCACAAGGCGGCGGGATGTACACATACAGACCTGTTTCTGACACAGCACAAGGCGGTAGGGTGTACACATACAGACCTGTTTCTGAAGCCGCAGCACAAGGCGGTAGGGTGTACACATACAGACCTGTTTCTGAAGCAGCACAAGGCGGTAGGGTGTACACATACAGACCTGTTTCTGACACAGCACAAGGCGGTAGGGTGTACACATACAGACCTGTTTCTGACACAGCACAAGGCGGTAGGGTGTACACATACAGACCTGTTTCTGAAGCCGCAGCACAAGGCGGTAGGGTGTACACATACAGACCTGTTTCTGACGCCGCAGCACAAGGCGGTAGGGTGTACACATACAGACCTGTTTCTGAAGCCGCAGCACAAGGCGGTAGGGTGTACACATACAGACCTGTTTCTGACACAGTACAAGGCGGTAGGGTGTACACATACAGACCTGTTTCTGAAGCCGCAGCACAAGGCGGTAGGGATGTACACATACAGACCTGTTTCTGACGCAGCACAAGGCGGTAGGGTGTACACATACAGACCTGTTTCTGAAGCCGCAGCACAAGGCGGTAGGGTGTACACATACAGACCTGTTTCTGACGCAGCACAAGGCGGTAGGGTGTACACATACAGACCTGTTTCTGACACAGCACAAGGCGGTAGGGTGTACACATACAGACCTGTTTCTGAAGCCGCAGCACAAGGCGGTAGGGTGTACACATACAGACCTGTTTCTGACACAGCACAAGGCGGTAGGGTGTACACATACAGACCTGTTTCTGAAGCCGCAGCACAAGGCGGTAGGGATGTACACATACAGACCTGTTTCTGAAGCAGCACAAGGCGGTAGGGTGTACACATACAGACCTGTTTCTGAAGCCGCAGCACAAGGTGGTAGGGTGTACACATACAGACCTGTTTCTGACACAGCACAAGGCGGTAGGGTGTACACATACAGACCTGTTTCTGAAGCCGCAGCACAAGGCGGTAGGGTGTACACATACAGACCTGTTTCTGACACAGCACAAGGTGGTAGGGTGTACACATACAGACCTGTTTCTGAAGCCGCAGCACAAGGCGGTAGGGTGTACACATACAGACCTGTTTCTGACACAGCACAAGACGGTAGGGTGTACACATACAGACCTGTTTCTGACGCCGCAGCACAAGGCGGTAGGGATGTACACATACAGACCTGTTTCTGACACAGCACAAGGCGGTAGGGTGTACACATACAGACCTGTTTCTGACGCCGCAGCACAAGGCGGTAGGGTGTACACATACAGACCTGTTTCTGAAGCCGCAGCACAAGGCGGTAGGGTGTACACATACAGACCTGTTTCTGAAGCCGCAGCACAAGGCGGTAGGGTGTACACATACAGACCTGTTTCTGACGCAGCACAAGGCGGTAGGGTGTACACATACAGACCTGTTTCTGAAGCAGCACAAGGCGGCGGGATGTACACATACAGACCTGTTTCTGAAGCCGCAGCACAAGGCGGTAGGGTGTACACATACAGACCTGTTTCTGACACAGCACAAGGCGGTAGGGTGTACACATACAGACCTGTTTCTGACACAGCACAAGGCGGTAGGGTGTACACATACAGACCTGTTTCTGACACAGCACAAGGCGGTAGGGTGTACACATACAGACCTGTTTCTGACACAGCACAAGGCGGTAGGGTGTACACATACAGACCTGTTTCTGACGCAGCACAAGGCGGTAGGGTGTACACATACAGACCTGTTTCTGACACAGCACAAGGCGGTAGGGTGTACACATACATACCTGTTTCTGACACAGCACAAGGCGGTAGGGTGTACACATACAGACCTGTTTCTGACACAGCACAAGGCGGTAGGGTGTACACATACAGACCTGTTTCTGACACAGCACAAGGCGGCAGGGTGTACACATACAGACCTGTTTCTGACGCCGCAGCACAAGGCGGTAGGGTGTACACATACAGACCTGTTTCTGACACAGCACAAGGCGGTAGGGTGTACACATACAGACCTGTTTCTGACACAGCACAAGGCGGTAGGGTGTACACATACAGACCTGTTTCTGAAGCCGCAGCACAAGACGGTAGGGTGTACACATACAGACCTGTTTCTGAAGCCGCAGCACAAGGCGGTAGGGTGTACACATACAGACCTGT
Source organism: Chirona hameri (assembly GCA_036785665.1). NCBI lineage: Eukaryota > Metazoa > Arthropoda > Thecostraca > Balanomorpha > Balanidae > Chirona > Chirona hameri. Next base: position 36,462 of record JAXIVJ010002040.1, read on the forward strand.
TTCTGATGCAGCACAAGGTGGTAGGGTGTACACATACAGACCTGTTTCTGAAGCCGCAACACAAGGCGGTAGGGTGTACACATACAGACCTGTTTCTGACGCAGCACAAGACGGTAGGGTGTACACATACAGACCTGTTTCTGAAGCCGCAGCACAAGGCGGTAGGGTGTACACATACAGACCTGTTTCTGAAGCAGCACAAGGCGGTAGGGTGTACACATACAGACCTGTTTCTGAAGCCGCAGCACAAGGCGGTAGTGTGTACACATACAGACCTGTTTCTGACACAGCACAAGGCGGTAGGGTGTACACATACAGACCTGTTTCTGAAGCCGCAGCACAAGGCGGTAGGGTGTACACATACAGACCTGTTTCTGACACAGCACAAGGCGGCGGGGTGTACACATACAGACCTGTTTCTGACACAGCACAAGGCGGCGGGATGTACACATACAGACCTGTTTCTGAAGCCGCAGCACAAGGCGGTAGGGTGTACACATACAGACCTGTTTCTGAAGCCGCAGCACAAGGCGGTAGGGTGTACACATACAGACCTGTTTCTGACACAGCACAAGGCGGTAGGGTGTACACATACAGACCTGTTTCTGAAGCCGCAGCACAAGGCGGTAGGGTGTACACATACAGACCTGTTTCTGACGCAGCACAAGGCGGTAGGGTGTACACATACAGACCTGTTTCTGACACAGCACAAGGCGGTAGGGTGTACACATACAGACCTGTTTCTGACACAGCACAAGGCGGTAGGGTGTACACATACAGACCTGTTTCTGAAGCAGCACAAGGCGGTAGGGTGTACACATACAGACCTGTTTCTGACACAGCACAAGGCGGTAGAGTGTACACATACAGACCTGTTTCTGAAGCAGCACAAGGCGGTAGGGTGTACACATACAGACCTGTTTCTGACACAGCATAAGGCGGTAGGGTGTACACATACAGACCTGTTTCTGAAGCCGCAGCACAAGGCGGTAGGGTGTACACATACAGGCCTGTTTCTGAAGCCGCAGCACAAGGCGGTAGGGTGTACACATACAGACCTGTTTCTGACGCAGCACAAGGCGGTAGGGTGTACACATACAGACCTGTTTCTGACACAGCACAAGGCAGTAGGGTGTACACATACAGACCTGTTTCTGACACAGCACAAGGCGGTAGGGTGTACACATACAGACCTGTTTCTGAAGCCGCAGCACAAGGCGGTAGGGTGTACACATACAGACCTGTTTCTGACGCAGCACAAGGCGGTAGGGTGTACACATACAGACCTGTTTCTGAAGCCGCAGCACAAGGCGGTAGGGTGTACACATACAGACCTGTTTCTGAAGCAGCACAAGGCGGTAGGGTGTACACATACAGACCTGTTTCTGAAGCCGCAGCACAAGGCGGTAGGGTGTACACATACAGACCTGTTTCTGACACAGCACAAGGCGGTAGGGTGTACACATACAGACCTGTTTCTGACACAGCACAAGGCGGTAGGGTGTACACATACAGACCTGTTTCTGACACAGCACAAGGCGGTAGGGTGTACACATACAGACCTGTTTCTGAAGCCGCAGCACAAGGCGGTAGGGTGTACACATACAGACCTGTTTCTGAAGCCGCAGCACAAGGCGGTAGGGTGTACACATACAGACCTGTTTCTGACGCAGCACAAGGCGGTAGGGATGTACACATACAGACCTGTTTCTGACACAGCACAAGGCGGTAGGGTGTACACATACATACCTGTTTCTGACACAGCACAAGGCGGTAGGGTGTACACATACAGACCTGTTTCTGACGCCGCAGCACAAGGCGGTAGGGTGTACACATACAGACCTGTTTCTGAAGCCGCAGCACAAGGCGGTAGGGTGTACACATACAGACCTGTTTCTGACGCAGCACAAGACGGTAGGGTGTACACATACAGACCTGTTTCTGAAGCCGCAGCACAGGGCGGTAGGGTGTACACATACAGACCTGTTTCTGACGCAGCACAAGACGGTAGGGTGTACACATACAGACCTGTTTCTGAAGCCGCAGCACAGGGCGGTAGGGTGTACACATACAGACCTGTTTCTGACGCAGCACAAGACGGTAGGGTGTACACATACAGACCTGTTTCTGAAGCCGCAGCACAAGGCGGTAGGGTGTACACATACAGACCTGTTTCTGAAGCCGCAGCACAGGGCGGTAGGGTGTACACATACAGACCTGTTTCTGAAGCCGCAGCACAAGGCGGTAGGGTGTACACATACAGACCTGTTTCTGAAGCCGCAGCACAAGGCGGTAGGGTGTACACATACAGACCTGTTTCTGACACAGCACAAGGCGGTAGGGTGTACACATACAGACCTGTTTCTGAAGCCGCAGCACAAGGCGGTAGGGTGTACACATACAGACCTGTTTCTGAAGCCGCACAAGGCGGTAGGGTGTACACATACAGACCTGTTTCTGAAGCCGCACAAGACGGTAGGGTGTACACATACAGACCTGTTTCTGACGCCGCACAAGGCGGTAGGGTGTACACATACAGACCTGTTTCTGAAGCCGCACAAGGCGGTAGGGTGTACACATACAGACCTGTTTCTGAAGCAGCACAAGGCGGTAGGGTGTACACATACAGACCTGTTTCTGACACAGCACAAGGCGGTAGGGTGTACACATACAGACCTGTTTCTGAAGCCGCAGCCGAGCTCGGCGGACACGGCGCCGCCTGCCTTGGTGACGTAGTCGGTGATGGTGCGGTCCAGCTCGTCGCACATCTCCGGGTCGAAGTTGTGCGACTGCAGCGCCAGGTGGAGGTTGCTGTCCAGAAGATGGCCGAAACTGGCCACCTGAGCGACGGGGCCAGGTTAGAGCGACCGGCTGAACGTGGCACCAATCAGAACAGGTCAAACAATAATAATAATACAAAACTGGAGTATCGCTGACCTGCTCATTCATTGACCCGTTAATCCATCAGTTTGCGGTGAAGTTTTGCGTTTTTGCTTGGTGGCGTGAAGTTTCTGACTACTTTAATGGGTCGAAGAAGATGTGTGAACTGTGAAGTTAGCTTCCATGGGTTGAGGAAAACCCGCTGGCAGGGCGACATTTGTCATGAGACACTACCGTCATCCCGCAGCAGGGACTCACCTTGAGGATCTCGCTGCCGAGCTCCTTGCGCAGCTTCTCCACCAGCTTGTACTGCTTGTCGTGCGGCAGCGACACGTCGTAGTGGTAGACGTTGCCGCCGCCGGACAGCGCCGCCAGGATCCGCGTGTTGATGTGCCACAGACGCTGCACCACAGAATCATCAGTCAGGTCAGGTCAGGTCACTGCACACATCAGTCCCATCACGCCTACCCGCGCTGGCCGGGCGCGACCGATATATCAATGCGCATATCACATCAATACAGATTTCTGCAAAAGCTGCACTATACCGACACATTACTTTCCGCGTCACATCACTAAACATCCCTGGTCGATTCGAGCCTGACCGACTCATCACTACACAGTACACACATCACATCACATCACATCACCAAACATCACTGCACCAGCCGGACCCGAACGCCATACCACTGCACGCACCTCGACAAAGGTGGGGTCGTCGTAGTTGAGCGGTCCGATCTGGCCGTCCAGGATCAGGTTCTTGTCCTTCATGGCGTTGAAGAGCCCCTTGAGCTTCTCCTCGTCGTGCATGTCGCACTGGCCCGCCGTCTCGATTAGCACGTAGTACGGCTGGCTCGGCACGCCCCACGCGCTCAGGTACTTCTTCTTCACAGACATTACCGCCTCCTGCAGGAATGGTATGCATGGTATGAGGAAGTGGTGAGGGTTCCTGCGTAATTAACCGGGCCCCAGGGTCCACTTGGGCTCACCAAAGCTGATTGGCTTAGTCGAGGTAATTTAATAAATTTCGAGATTCAGCCCGATGCATATGTAACAAAGACGTTTTACATTCGTATCTGAATAATCCCGTAGGCGATATTGGCCCACGTACATTTCGTCTTACGAAACAGCTAAATACAACTGCAGAAAGCTCACAAAAACACGACGTTTATCGCTGTTCACTCAAATTATACCTCGTAGATCCTACGCGCCCCGGCATGAAGAAAAAACTGCGCCAATGGTCGCTTATCAACCTCACGTACACATCCTTCTGCAGCTATTTAGTATATAAGAAGAACCACGCTGACGAATGGCAAATGATAACCAATAACAAAAGTAATCCGTCATTCTCCCAACAGTTACTGAAGATTACGCTCTCAAATTAGCACGGACCAGACAGCACGCTGCAGCATTTTTAACACACGTTCATCACACTATGCAACGAACAAAGCCGTGCTAATTTATTCCAGCCTTACAATGACTGGATGTATAAACTGCTCCACTGATGGGCACTCACATTATCCATGAACTCGCAGGCGGACGCCATCTCTCCGAGGTGCTCCTTGGTCATGCGCATGATGTTGAGCACCTTGTGGAAGCTGTCCGTGTACACCATGGCCACGTTGATGTGTCTCGGCAGGGACGGGCAGGCCATAGCCACCTGCGGGGGAGGGAGACTAGTCAGATGCTGGGTGTGACAAATACGACGTGTGATACGAACACAATTCAAATTAACAAGCTAATCGCATCAAACTATCGAAACGATACACAAATAAACTGCACTAACTTAATCATGCTATTGCATGTAACACTAAAACATAATGAATCACATTCCATTTTAGGGTAAGTTGCATATAAAAATACGGTCCAGTTTTATGCAGACTAGAGCACCCGTTGTCGGATGGCAGAGCATTGGCAGAGTAATCAGCGAACCTTTGTGATGATCCCCAAGCTTCCTTCTGAGCCCACGAAGATTTGTTTCAAGTCAAAGCCGGTGTTGTCCTTTCTCATGGTCGACATGGAATTCAGGATGGTGCCGTCGGGAAGAACCTGCAAAAAGACGCATCATGATTGATGAGATGACCAGGAAAGACCCACATCTACGTTGGCAAATTATCAAGAATTAATTGTGTTGGTGCTGTTGGCGATGCTATTAACTTATGCTCTTACGGGGCCGCTACTTTTCAGTGCGAAAAATAGCAACACGATCATAAAGATACAATATTTAAAATCGAGGTTCTTTATGGTTAAAAATGTATTCGTTGGTGAATGCACACATTTATCGGCTGGAAACGTGAGTCATGCCGATAAGTTCAGTCGAGACCGTCTGCCAAGTTTCATCATCCCCGTTTGTTGGCGTTTTACGACGGCGCAGCTGCAGCTACGCCCGTATGCTGCCAGGAGCGCTCACATTGTCCCAAGGTGGCGGCCAGGCCACAAGTCATGCAGGGAACTCGTGCGGAATCTTTCGTCATCGCAGATACTCGTCACCGACTCTATACCTCACAACATCTCACTGCCCATGTTCAGCACGCTGCAATGTCTACAGTAGTCGCATCGCACCGAGACTCGCCACACAATTCTCACACAATTCTCACACAATTCTCACACAATTCTCACACAATTCTCACACAATTCTCACACAATTCTCACACAATTCTCACACAATTCTCACACAATTCTCACACAATTCTCACACAATTCTCACACAATTCTCACACAATTCTCACACAATTCTCACACACCACGCCCAGACTCTACGTCATATCGAGCTCGGGCGGGTCTCTCGCCGCACCAGGACCGCCGCTCCACACCAACACCAGTTACCACACTTCACACCAAGCTCGGACGGGTATCTCGCCGCACCAGGACCGCCGCTCCACACCAACACCAATCACCACACTTCACACCAAGCTCGGGGGGGGGTATCTCGCCGCACCAGGACCGCCGCTCCACACCAACACCAATCACCACACTTCACACCAAGCTCGGACGGGTATCTCGCCGCACCAGGACCGCCGCTCCACACCAACACCAATCACCACACTTCACACCAAGCTCGGGCGGGTATCTCGCCGCACCAGGACCGCCGCTCCACACCAACACCAATCACCACACTTCACACCGAGCTCGGACGGGTATCTCGCCGCACCAGGACCGCCGCTCCACACCAACACCAATCACCACACTTCACACCAAGCTCGGGCGGGTATCTCGCCGCACCAGGACCGCCGCTCCACACCAACACCAATCACCACACTTCACACCAAGCTCGGGCGGGTATCTCGCCGCACCAGGACCGCCGCTCCACACCAACACCAATCACCACACTTCACACCAAGCTCGGACGGGTCTCGCGGCACCAGGACCGCCGCTCCACACCAACACCAATCACCACACTTCACACCGAGCTCGGACGGGTATCTCGCCGCACCAGGACCGCCGCTCCACACCAACACCAATCACCACACTTCACACCAAGCTCGGACGGGTCTCGCGGCACCAGGACCGCCGCTCCACACCAACACCAATCACCACACTTCACACCAAGCTCGGACGGGTATCTCGCCGCACCAGGACCGCCGCTCCACACCAACACCAATCACCACACTTCACACCGAGCTCGGACGGGTATCTCGCCGCACCAGGACCGCCGCAACACACAAACACCAATCACCACACTTCACACCAAGCTCGGACGGGTATCTCGCCGCACCAGGACCGCCGCTCCACACCAACACCAGTTACCACACTTCACACCGAGCTCGGACGGGTATCTCGCCGCACCAGGACCGCCGCTCCACACCAACACCAGTTACCACACTTCACACCAAGCTCGGACGGGTCTCGCCGCACCAGGACCGCCGCTCCACACCAACACCAATCACCACACTTCACACCAAGCTCGGACGGGTATCTCGCCGCACCAGGACCGCCGCTCCACACCAACACCAATCACCACACTTCACACCAAGCTCGGACGGGTATTCGCCGCACCAGGACCGCCGCTCCACACCAACACCAGTTACCACACTTCACACCAAGCTCGGACGGGTCTCGCCGCACCAGGACCGCCGCTCCACACCAACACCAATCACCACACTTCACACCAAGCTCGGACGGGTATCTCGCCGCACCAGGACCGCCGCTCCACACCAACACCAATCACCACACTTCACACCAAGCTCGGACGGGTATTCGCCGCACCAGGACCGCCGCTCCACACCAACACCAGTTACCACACTTCACACCAAGCTCGGACGGGTCTCGCCGCACCAGGACCGCCGCTCCACACCAACACCAATCACCACACTTCACACCAAGCTCGGACGGGTATTCGCCGCACCAGGACCGCCGCTCCACACCAACACCAGTTACCACACTTCACACCAAGCTCGGACGGGTCTCGCGGCACCAGGACCGCCGCTCCACACCAACACCAATCACCACACTTCACACCAAGCTCGGACGGGTATCTCGCCGCACCAGGACCGCCGCTCCACACCAACACCAATCACCACACTTCACACCAAGCTCGGACGGGTCTCGCGGCACCAGGACCGCCGCTCCACACCAACACCAGTTACCACACTTCACACCAAGCTCGGACGGGTCTCGCGGCACCAGGACCGCCGCTCCACACCAACACCAGTTACCACACTTCACACCAAGCTCGGACGGGTATCTCGCCGCACCAGGACCGCCGCTCCACACCAACACCAGTCACCACACTTCACACCAAGCTCGGACGGGTCTCGCCGCACCAGGACCGCCGCTCCACACCAACACCAATCACCACACTTCACACCGAGCTCGGACGGGTCTCGCCGCACCAGGACCGCCGCTCCACACCAACACCAATCACCACACTTCACACCAAGCTCGGACGGGTCTCGCCGCACCAGGACCGCCGCTCCACACCAACACCAATCACCACACTTCACACCGAACTCGGACGGGTCTCGCCGCACCAGGACCGCCGCTCCACACCAACACCAATCACCACACTTCACACCAAGCTCGGACGGGTCTCGCCGCACCAGGACCGCCGCTCCACACCAACACCAATCACCACACTTCACACCGAGCTCGGACGGGTATCTCGCCGCACCAGGACCGCCGCTCCACACCAACATCAATCACCACACTTCACACCAAGCTCGGACGGGTCTCGCCGCACCAGGACCGCCGCTCCAAACCAACACCAATCACCACACTTCACACCGAGCTCGGACGGGTCTCGCCGCACCAGGACCGCCGCTCCACACCAACACCAATCACCACACTTCACACCAAGCTCGGACGGGTATCTCGCCGCACCAGGACCGCCGCTCCACACCAACACCAATCACCACACTTCACACCAAGCTCGGACGGGTCTCTCGGCACCAGGACCGCCGCTCCACACCAACACCAGTCACCACACTTCACACCAAGCTCGGACGGGTCTCGCGGCACCAGGACCGCCGCTCCACACCAACACCAGTTACCACACTTCACACCAAGCTCGGACGGGTATCTCGCCGCACCAGGACCGCCGCTCCACACCAACACCAATCACCACACTTCACACCAAGCTCGGACGGGTCTCGCGGCACCAGGACCGCCGCTCCACACCAACACCAATCACCACACTTCACACCAAGCTCGGACGGGTCTCGCGGCACCAGGACCGCCGCTCCACACCAACACCAGTTACCACACTTCACACCAAGCTCGGACGGGTATCTCGCCGCACCAGGACCGCCGCTCCACACCAACACCAGTTACCACACTTCACACCAAGCTCGGACGGGTATTCGCCGCACCAGGACCGCCGCTCCACACCAACACCAGTTACCACACTTCACACCAAGCTCGGACGGGTCTCGCGGCACCAGGACCGCCGCTCCACACCAACACCAGTTACCACACTTCACACCAAGCTCGGACGGGTATCTCGCCGCACCAGGACCGCCGCTCCACACCAACACCAGTTACCACACTTCACACGAACCTTCACCGCTCCACGCCAGACGTGTACTCACCACCTCCAGGCCGAGCACGTTCCCGTGCAGGTTGCCGAAGCGGGCGGTGCGCGGTCCGGCCATGTCGGCGGCCACGATGCCGCCCAGCTGCGCCTCGCGGATCGTGTAGTCCACCGGGAAGAACAGGTGCTGGTTCTTCGCCGCCCGCGCCAGCTGGTCCAGCGAGCAGCCGGCGCCGCAGGTCAACGTGCCTGTGGACAGATTGAAGGTAAGGGTCAAGCAGGTGTTAGATGAAGTCAATCAGGAGTTCATGAAAGAAGCACAAGTCGAGACCGGGGATAGTTGAAATATTTTCGACTTATTGATAAGCTTCCTCCTGTGTAAGTACCATCCTTTTCTTACGATACATCTTTGATTCCTTATCACTGTTCAAACTCGCATACGATACCATACAACTGTTTGGTCAGCACTTCTATCGCCGCAGATTGTCGTCAGTTTACAATCTACCTGCTCGTATTCACCTCGGGGCGACCAAACCCTTTGTGCAGATGAGTAAACCTATGTATGTCTCCAACTGCCTCTGTTTCCTCAGCCACTCACCGCCGTCGCTGTCGACGTCGATGACCTCGTTCATTTTGGAGGTGCTGACGATGATCTCATCGAAGACGGGCACGCTGCCGCCGACCAGCGAGGTGCTGGCGCCCTGGGGGCAGACGGCCAGCCGCCGGCCGGCGCAGTACTTCAGCACTGCCGAGACCTCCTCAGTCGTCTCCGGGAACACCACGCATGGCGAACAGCCTGGCGCGGAAGGTACGGGTCGTCACGGGCGGGGGGGGGGCAGGGTGAGCAGCCTGGCGAGAAAGGTACTGGTCGTCACGGGCGGGGGACAGGGTGAGCAGCCTGGCGAGAAAGGTACGGGTCGTCACTGAGGGGGGGGGGGGGGCAGGGTAGAGCAGTCTGGCGAGAAAGGTACGGGTCGTCACTAAGGGGGGGGGGGGGGGGGGGGGCAGGGTGAGCAGCCTGGCGAGAAAGTTACGAGTCGTCACTGAAGGTTCATTATGTTTGCAAACTTTGTGCAAACAATCTTTGCTTATGTTTGCGTTATGTTTTGGTTTGCATTAAGTTGCCTTTAATCTGTGTATCGTTATTGTATCATAGTAGTAAGTGTGCCATTGCATTCAGTGAGGCGCTATAATTTCTGCAAAATGCATAGCGATAAGCGGATAGACACCGACGAAGACCCTTGCGTAATATAAATTTGGTGATTTTAGAGACTTGAGACAACTTAACCCGGCACCCCTGATGAACTTTCGTAATAGCTCAAAAACCAATAGCGCTATCAACGTGAAACTTAAGATACCTTCTACATCGATTTTAAGTCTTCTGTGCAATTTCGTCGGAAAGGTGTCGAGATATAGCGGTGACGTCACTACACACGAGTTTGACACAACAATCAGCTAAACTTTAACAGACCGTACAAATGCCATATTTTTAGAAAAATGCAATCCGAAAACGTCAAACAATAGAAAATGGCAAGGGCTATAACATGGTTATCTCGAATTTGTGAAAATGTTGTTTTTTTGTACCCACACAAATAAAACAAAAACTTATTGTTTTGGAAAATACCCACAAAATATTATTTTTTTGTTCAAAGATATTAAAACAAACGGAATATATGTCAGAGAACCACATGTGGGCAACTACCATACTAAATTTAACAATGATATCACCATTTTTGACTGACTTATGCAGACTGATTATTGATTCGACTCTGATTGAATCGATTGGAATCGTTCAATCAAAATCCCTTGAATCAAAGAAGAATCGATTCACCACCGGATTTTTTTTTTATTCATGAATCATGATTGAATCAAAACCTGTATAGAAAAAAGGCTGAATGAATCAAAAAGACTGCAATGCTATTTCAATGGTGAGTCAAACGTGATTTGATCAAAAAATGTGTTGATTCCTTGAATTGGAAAGAATCATTTCTCAAAATGGTCATCCATGAATCAAACGGTGGCTGAATCATTCATATTCTAAAATAAATCGTGATTGAATCCTTCCAAAAAAGGTGAATCAATAACCAGTCTGGACTTATGGCATCTAAAGTATGGGTAACTCATGAGGTCATATTTTGAAATTGCGTTTTTTGTCTTGTATTGACAAAAAACGCTGCAGATAAATAAATGAAAGCACTGTATTTGTGAGACAAAACTGGTCCAGAAACATGCCTTTGGTATTTATATTTATCAATTTCAAATTTTGACCTTATGTGAACTGACCTTGACCTTAGCTTGGCACTAACTTTACGTACATGAAGTCAGGTGGTAAAATGACTATCACTATCGAATTATACGCGTAAAATAATTCATAAAACATGTGTTGCATGGCTTCCGTAGATATGTTGTGCTTAGTGACCTTTTGTGACCTGACCTTGACCTTTGCCAACAATCTCACTTTAAGCTCATACGGGATGTGTATCATACCTTTGAGAGCACTTTGGGTGATCATGGTCGCAATCGAAGGCTTTGGATGGAAAGTATGGCCCATAAACTCACATACACCAATTTTGACCGATTTTTCGATTTTTCGATTTTGACCTGACCGTGACCTGCCATGACCTTTGTAGTGTGCTTTATATTCGTCTCATTGAGCGCTTTCGAATGCCGCCTTGCGCGTCTCGCTGCGATCATTGGTGTGGAAGATAACCAGGGGGGCGTCTAACACCCCCCCCCCCTCCCCCCTCCCCATCAATGGAGTTCAGCTGATACTCCAGTCCATGCCGGGTTAACGGAAGCAAGTCGTATACAAGCTCATACATATGGTCTCTTCCCGTGGCACCTCTAACCTCCAAGTTGCTCCAACTTGCAACTGACCTATACTACACAGACAGTTGCAAGTTGGAGCAACATGGAGGAGGTTAGAGGAGGTTACAGGCGCCACTGGAACAGGCCTTGAGTGTCTTCCATTTAGCCATTCTCCGATCTTGAACTGCGGTCAGTATAACCAAACAGAACCGTCATTCATTGCCAGCAAACCAACACGGTCAAACCGGCGTGTCAGCTGCCTACCTCTGAGTGACCTGAGCCAGTCGGTGTTGTGCAGCAGCAGGTCATCTTTATCCGTCTCTACCCGTCCGTTCACCAGCGCCGACAGCTGTTTGATGTCGTCACTGGTGACCTCGGCGTACGGGCCGCGTTTCAGGCTGTACAGCTCCTTCGTGAGCGGCACGGTGGCCGGCGCCCGAGTCGAGTCGGAGAAGGAGATCAGTGACCTGACCTGACCCCGCGACCGGGTCAGGCACGTCAGCAGCTGGCGGGACAGACGGCCGCGCATCGCTGCTACTCAGCTGGAATGGAGGAGCGGTATACAGGTCAGTTGCAGAGCTCCGGAGGTGACGCCAGACGCGGTCCAGTGACCAGACAGTGAAGGTATGGACACGGCTTTAGAGCTCCGGAGGTGACGCCGGACACGGTCCAGTGACCAGACAGTGAAGGTATGGACACGGCTTTAGATCTCCGGAGGTGACGCCGGACACGGTCCAGTGACCAGACAGTGCAGGTATGGACACGGCTTTAGAGCTCCGGAGGTGACGCCAGACGCGGTCCAGTGACCAGACAGTGAAGGTATGGACACGGCTTTATTACCCGCAAAGCTAATGTAATAACACAAACAATCTATTTTGAAGAATACAAACAACTATGTCTTTATATTTTAATAGCTGTGGGAAGTGTTGATGTAGCTGTGAGACCTGGTTACGTAGCAGTGTCAAGTTCATAGTTGCCTTAAAGGGAGTGTGCTTACTGCCTACTCACATCGCTTATTTGGGGTTATTGACACTGGTCTATAGAACATAATTTCTGAATTGACCCATGACTTCGTTTCTCCAGATTCGCCCTAGTGGCTGAGATATTCCAAAGACTCCAGGAACTTGCTGGGAGCAAAGAGTTATTGGGTAGACTCCAGAGGGCCTCCGCTACTAGAAGCACTGCAACTATCGATTAAACTGCTAGCATATTGTTAGCGCCAGCCAATAGTAATTCAACAAAACAGCTCGTGCACGCTGACAGCAGCAGCCGAACAGAAACTGGACGGCCATCATGTTTTTCGATGATGGCCGTTTCGATGATGGCCGATGACCATTTCTTGAAGAAGATGTCAATTTAGAGCTACGAAACTTGCACATAATAAAGTTCACAGTGGCAAGAACGTGCTGTGCAAAACTTGTCTTTCTATCTTGAATGTTGTGACCGTAATTGTATTGTCTTATGTGCGCCGTTTTACATAACATCACCATAGTGACGATCGTTTTATAGATATCGAAACAAAAAATAAGCAAAAAAACAATATAAGTGAAAATTCAACTAAAGGGGCTCCAGATGTAAATTTCATCATATACAACAATCAAACCAATAGCTACTACCGTATTATTTTTTTTTTTTTTGTTGACATTCCAAAACAGTATGCACACTCCCTTTAACACGCGCCCTGGAGGGCCTCTGATAATTACACGCCCTGGAGGGGGGCGGATTTCGCCCCCCCCCCCCTATGATCTCGAAAACCACGCAACGTAGCGACAAGCCGGAAACGACGTTAGATAGCTCGAGACAAGCTCTTTCGAAAGTATTTAGTTTTTTCAGGTCAATATTGAGGTCACCAGAGGTCATCAAGGGTCAGATTTTCAAGTTTTCAAGACTTCGGTTCGAACATCCCCAAATATCTCGGGTGTTATGATAGTTAGCAGCAAACGAAAAAAAAACAATCGAAAGTCATTGAAAAATGCAATCGACATAGGTGTCCTCAGATTTGAGCTCAGGTCAATAGTTTAGGCTCCAGAGGTCATCGAATGTCAAAAAGGTGATTTTGTTTTCAAAACTGTTTTCCCCAAATAACCTTTTACCTAATAAAGATAAAGCAATAATGTGTACGCCATCGCGTGTGTCTTGTCAAGGCGCTTCGAATCATATTCATGGTGACCGGGTTAGGTCAACTGATAAATCTGACCTCAGGTCAAGGTCAAATGCTGACCCAAGTTGGTCATGTTGCATATTGGGAGACGTGTCTCGACGAGACAAACATATTGGTACCGTTTTCTCTTCTCTATCTTCATTATGTCGATAGTTATTGATAAAACCGTGTTGGCGGTCACAAAATTGACCTGACCTTAGGTCACCGATATTAGAAATCCGAGATAAAAAATTGTTGGTATCTAGGACCTTATGAAGTCCTGCAAGATTGAAACCAATCGGTGTAAAACTGTGGCTGTGGTACTACTGCAAACGTTTTGGAGTTGAGGTCATCACGTGACCTGGTCTGGTGACCTGACCTGAGATGACCTGAGGCCAAGAATTGTACATAATGCGGAAAGTTCATTTCTAAACAGGTATACAAAAAACGGCGGCGCTGCGCGCAGCCGTTTTTGCGCTATCCTCGGAAAACCGGAGGGGTGGGCGGATTTCGCCCCCCCCCCCCCCCCCCCCCCCTCCAGGGCGCGTGTTAATTGACGCACGGCGTCTATTGAGGCGTTTGTTTTGATTAGCTGCGTGGCAATGTAGCTGAACCGGAACAAACTGGTTCGCACAGTGTAGTCAGCAATCAACATATCCAAGTGTTGAACACTTTCTGCTTTCCAAATGCGTTGAGCTGCGATGTTATCCGCTCTCAGCGCCAGCGAGCCTGATACCGTAACGCAACCTGTTGCAAAGTCGCTGCGGATATACCATTTCCCAAGGCAATTTTGTCATCTGTCGTGCGTTGGTTGTCCAAGCGTGCGGACAACGTGGCCAAAAGAAAACACCGCCCGGCTGCGAGCCGCGGCGCCGCGGCGTGTGAGTTGACTGTGGAAATCGGGCCTCCATTAATAGCTAATCCAGGATTGCATAATCCAGACTGGGAATGCAAGTGGCGGTCCCAGGAGGCAAACATATGAGGTCAAAGGCGGTTCGATACTGCTTAGGAGTAAACAGGACTCCAGCGTAGAAATGAGAATTAGCTCCAGGGTCGAGAATCACGTGACACAGACCCACGTTTAATTATTGCCTCTTTGCACATGGGCATTGCCCCCAAGACGAGACAGTTCGCAGAGGTGCATTCATTAGGACGTCAGATTTAAAGGGACCACCTTAACATTATATTTGAGTTGAGATAGCCATTTGGATGGCTTGACATTTAAATGAAGTATGGTAGCAGTTAAAACAACCACAATGATCTAATCAAAAAGATATTAGAGTTTGATTTCGACATTTGTAAAAAAAATAAGGCCCATGTGAATTTGAATAGGGCCTCTAAACCGACAGCGTCGTCTCTCTACCCAACTGGTAATGATAGTCGACATGTTTTAAGGTCAGCCTTGGAATATTTTCGTCTTTCATTTCTCGATCTCCCGGTGGTTCGCAAGCTAGAGGCTAGCACCATCAGCTGGAATTGTTGCAGCAGTTGGCCGCCAGGGACCGCTAGTGAGCCAGGGTGTTATGGCATCGCAAGCAAATGGTACCAGTTAAATATTTAACGCGAAATATGTATTTATTTATACATAAATAAATAAGTCAATATTTAGTGGTACCATGTGTTTGCGACGTCAGAACACCCTGGCTCACTAGAGGTCCCTGGCGGGCAACTGCTGCAACAACACCAGCTGATAGTGCTAGCCAATATAGACACCGGGTGGTTCGCTTTTTCTGCGCAATATGTCGACAAAAAATTGTGCCATACATTTGGCAGCACAAAGGATTTCTCGGTTATTAAACAAAAAATAATATGACGTCACCAACCCAAGTTTTCGCTTACAACTAAAAGTTGAATATCTTCAAAGTTTTTTTCGGAAAAAAGTTCACGAACATGTTCAGCTGACCTCACCTGACATGGAGACATACAATTAAGCGTGATTCGACAACTTTCACAAAGGTGGGACAGTCCCTTTAACCCACGCCGTGCAGGGAGTCGACACCCCCTAAGGTTTTTCGAGGATAGCGGAAAAACGGCGGCACTGCGCGCCGCCGTTTTTGGTACAGGTGTTAGGAGCATCAATTACCCACATTGTGTGAAATTCTTGACCTCGGGTCATCTCAGGTCAGGTCACCAGGTCAGGTCACGTGACCCAACCTCCAAAAAACGTTTGCGGTCGTACCACAACCACAGTTTTTGGCCGATCAGTTTCAAACTTACAGGATTCCATAAGGTCATAGGTACCTACAATTCGTTTATCTCGGATTTTCTATATCGGTGACCTAAGGTCGGGTCAATTTCGTGACCTCCCCATTATAAGTCAATGGGGAAATATTACAATGTTTCTTATTCCGAGGATACGCATGATATCAGTCCAATCCCTTCTGGATCATGTTATCATAGGCTATTCTTGATAACCCAGGTGTAATTCTTCGTGTTCAGTGACCCTACAGGCTACAGGGTCATCCGAGGTCATCCGAGGTCACCAACACTTTTTTGTGTCAATAACTCTCGACAAATAAAGATATATAAGTGAAACCGGTACCAATGTGATTGTCTCGTCGAGACACGTCTCCCAATATGCAACATGACCTACTTGGGTCCACTTTACCTTGACCTGAGGTAAAATTTATAAGTTGACCTAACATGGTCAAACATGAATATGATTCGAAGCGCCTTGACGACACAAACACAATGGCGTCAAAATGATTGCCTTATCGTTATTGGGTAAACATGTATTTGCGAAACAGTTTTGCCCAATAATAGCCTTTTTGACCTTTGATGACCTCTGGAGGCTGCTGGAGCCTACACTATTGATCGAAGCTTAAATATGAGGACACCAATGGCGATTGCATTTTTTAAGAGCTTTCGATTGCTTGCTTCCGTTTGTTCCTAGCTATCATAGTTCCCGAGATATTTGGGGGTTTCTGGAGCGAAGTCCTAAAACTGGAAAATCTGACCTTCGATGACCTCTGGTGACCTCAATATTGACCTGAGCTAAAAAAAAAAATGACCGAAATAGTTTGGACATTATTTTTTGACCAGCTATCGAACGCTGTTTTTTATTCCGTCTACTCCCCATACAAGCCGAGTTAGGAGGGGGTGTTAGACCCCGGCACGGCGAAGGTGGCGCCAAGCACCGGCACGGCGTGGGCTAAACAAAGACACGACAATCAACACAAAGCTGCTCAGCATCCGAAGTTGCCGGTCACGTGGCAGCGCAGTCTGCAGGCTTGGAATACACCGATCAACAAAAACCGCCTCCCGCGGTCGACAAAAACCGACTGCAGGCGACAGACGGCGTGAGCGGTGCGCTGTGGGGTGACCTTCGGTCGCTCGGCCGTCCACCGCGGCAGCCGCCGTGCCGGCCGAGCTCCGAGTCGTCGCCGCCGCCGCCGGGCAGGGGCGGCGCGACGGACACAGGGGCGGGGGAGAACGTCAACATTCCATGATTTAGTGTTCGCGGTGAGTTGATAGGTTACAACTGGCGATGGTGGAGTTGTCACAGAAGGCGCTAACCGGTGACGTGGTAGTTGGTACACCCGTCCGCGCGCCCTGTCGGCACTGCTGCCGGTATGGGGGGGGGCGTGGGCGCCGCCACCAGGTCAGCGGCGGAAGGGGGGGGGGGGGGGGAAGGTGCGGGAAAGACTCCACATGGCATTACAGCCGAAGTAAAATAGTAGCTACCGACAGGCATGTTGGCTGATAATCGGTAGCACCTGCCAGTGCAGGAGGGTAACTTCGGAGAGAAAGTTGCTGAGCATCGCTGACGTCACATTCATATTTTCCCGGATAGTTAAATTACGATATTAATCAAAACATTCATTTTGATATCCGCTTCCAGTACTGTTTGTCGCATTAAAATCGACAGGCAGGTTATGTTTGTCACAGAAACACGGGTTTCCCTGCTGTCCCAGCTCCGATATTCAAGTGTAACACCGCCACCGGCAAATAAATCAATCTTGCTTTTAGGCTATGAATATGGTGCTGACCTTTGACGCCGCCCTTCTCACTTCCACTCACTCGACACCAACACGCGACTCAGTCAAAATTACACAGCCGTTCCCGGTCGCCACAATCCGCCCCGACCTCCGGCAGTAACAACAGCACCGCTCGGTCGGTCAGTCAGCGGCGTCACAGTACAGTGGCAGGCAGTGGCATTTCTGTGCCCCTAACTTGTCGCTTTTACTCCCACTACGTCACGGATGTCGGCCAATAGGAAGGCGTTTCGAGAGCCGGTGCGTCAGCCATGTTTGTTTAGACGCCGACCGACCCAACCGACCGCTCGACCGGTATGTTGTGCCCGTGACGTCACGCCAACTCACCTTCAAAACTGGACGGGACTACCTAGCATTTAGAGCACTGCCACCAGGCGGCGGGCAGGGTAGGACAGGACGAGCGGGACGGGCACGGGAGCGCGGCGGATGGAGGCCCAGCTCTCTGGTCAGCTGACTGGGTGGACCGGCCCCTGGCTGTGGCCTGTTACCAGGCGGCGGCCAGCCGGCACGCCGGATACCCGTGGCTGCCGGTTGCAGGCTGCAGCCGCCGAGCGACCGCAGCGCCAGTCGTGGCCGCGGCTGAAACTAATCATATGATGATGTATTAGTGGGTTTCGATGACAGGACAGCGCGGCTGCAGCGGTCATGTGCAGTGGCGGCGTATCCGGGAGGGGGGCAGAGGGGGCAAGCTGCCCCCATAATTTAGGAGGGGGGGGGGGGGCAATACCATGTTTTTGACCCCCCATAATTTCGGAAAAGAACTTAACGTAACACAAA
Source organism: Chirona hameri (assembly GCA_036785665.1). Taxonomy (NCBI): domain Eukaryota; kingdom Metazoa; phylum Arthropoda; class Thecostraca; order Balanomorpha; family Balanidae; genus Chirona; species Chirona hameri. The sequence continues at coordinate 55,027 of JAXIVJ010002040.1, forward strand.
TCTGCTGGCGTCTCGCCCCCGCCATAAGGGCGCCCCTCGAGCTGCTTGGGCGACGGGCATGGCGTCTTTCAAAACTATATGACAGCTGATGACATCGTCCCTCTGGCTAATGACAGCGCCCCACTGGCTGATGGCGGCGACCCTCTGGCTAGTGACGGCGCCCCTCTGGCTAGTGACGGCGCCCCACTGGCTAGTGACGGCGCCCCTCTGGCTAGTGACGGCACTCCTCTGACTGGTGACGGCGCCTCTCTGACTGGTGACGGCGCTCCTCTGGCTAGTGACGGCGCTCCTCTGACTGGTGACGGCGCCCCTCTGGCTAGTGACGGCGCCCCTCTGGCTAATGACGGCGCCCCACTGGCTGATAACGGCACCCCACTGGTTAGTGACGGCGCCCCTCTGGCTATTGACGGCGCTCCTCTGACTGGTGGCGGCGCCCCTCTGACTGGTGACAGCGCTCCTCTGGCTAGTGACGGCGCTCCTCTGACTGGTGGCGGCGCCCCTCTGACTGGTGACAGCGCTCATCTGGCTAGTGACGGCGCTCCTCTGACTGGTGACGGCGCCCCTCTGGCTAGTGACGGCGCCCCTCTGGCTAGTGACGGCGCCCCTCTGGCTAGTGACGGCGCTCCTCTGACTGGTGACGGCGCCCCTCTGACTGGTGACGGCGCTCCTCTGGCTAGTGACGGCGCTCCTCTCACTGGTGACGGCGCTCCTCTGACTGGTGACGGCGCTCCTCTGACTGGTGACGGCGCCCCTCTGGCTAGTGACGGCGCTCCTCTGACTGGTGACGGTGCTCCTCTGACTGGTGACGGTGCTCCTCTGACTGGTGGCGGCGCTCCTCTGACTGGTGACGGCGCTCCTCTGACTGGTGACGTCGCCTCTGCAGCTTGTGACGGCGCCCCTCCGTTAACTCCGAGCCGGGGGTGTTTATTTTACCTTCACCTTCACTCTTAAAAACTGCTACCAATTTATTGGCAGCAATGTTGCCATGGCAACTCATGCCGATATATCCACCCACGTGTTTGCCAAGGCCATAGAATACCCCGCAGCGCAGCGGCCACGCTCTTCCGTTTTTGATTTTGAAGTGGACAGAGTTGGTGAAGTTTATGTGGTCGAACCGCATGGTAATGTAATTCCAGCTGAATTAAAAAAAAAATGAATGGTTCAGAGAGCCAGAGGAAGAAACGCAAAGAGTCTGGGGCACATTTCAGGGCCAGAGAAGAAGGCGGGGATGGGATGGCAGCGCGTTCTTCTAAATCGATCCGTTCTTTGGTAAGTCATGCCTTGTGAAAAAGGAAACGGCCATAGGGCTGGGACGATATTGTCTGCTTTTAATCTTTACGATTTGTATTGTTATTATTGTGGTAGGCACGTATTGGCGGAACGGCGGTCGCCGGTCTGGCGTTTTTTTTTGGGGGGGGGGGCATACCTCCCAAAAAATCACAAATTCAGAAAACTCATCTGATTTCGCTTTCTAATGTATTACTCGACGTTTTATTTAAAAAAAACGTAATACAAGTTGCTTAGATTTCCTTCTATGTACATCAGAAAATGTGCAAATATGCGCCGATTAAAACAAAAACGGTTTGAAACGGTTTGGTGGGAGGTGGGGGGAATTCGCCCCTAATGCCCCCACCCTGGGGCATTAGGGGCATATATCATCATTCGTCATGAAACGAATTATGTCCATATTCATATTTCGTCCATTTTACCATAATATTCCGCATTCCGTCCGATTTGTCACCTGACCCCCATCTTAAACTGCCATGTGTTGTCTGTTCCGCCACATTCACCACCTGATTCCTGTTAAATAATGCATTTTTGACTGTGTGTTCCGCATAGGAGACTCCTCTGTCCTGTCCACTCCTGGCCCGTCCAGCGGCGGCGGCGGTTCAGACCCAGAACAGGCCGTGCAGCCAGCCCTCGGTTCGTCTGCCGACATTTACGTGTGCGAGGGGACCGACCCCTCCCGTCACGAACGTGCACCGCCACGAGGAGCGCGGACAGGTAAGATAAACTTGTGCATGGCATGAGATTCATGCCTATCAGCAAGCTCGATCTGCTCATGTAGCGAGATACATTTTAAATTGTCCAAAAGAAACAGAGGGAAAAAGAAGAAAGTATAGAGATAAGCAGAAGAATAGAAACATTCTAAAAGCAAAAGCTATGTGTAATTTTAAAATTGAACATGGAAGGAACGGCGGCCGTGTGCACACCAAACACTTCAACAGTGGAGACGCCGGCTGAAGCCCCCACGCAGGCAACAAATACCCTCGTTCCGACCTGTGTACCACCAGGGTGTCGCTATTAAGGCACCAGGCCCATTAAAGGACACCATAACAGCAGCTGCGCGGCGCCATTAAGCGTGAGCGCCGGCCAGCGGCCCGGGTCACGTACGGCGCTCGGCAGAAGCCTCTGCGCAGGATCCTGACCCAGATCACGGCAGCAAGCTCCGCCTCTGGGCCGCTGTAGACAGCAGTTCCGGCCGCCGCAGGCATCCACAGGCCGTTGCAGCCGGGTGAGAAGGACCAATGACAGGACAGCAAAAGGGAATCGAAAATTAAAACCGAGTGGAGAAAAAATCACGGCAGCAAGGCGCCAATCTGGCAACTGACCTGATTTTTCAAGCAAAAAGTTGATAAAAGGGCCTGCAAGAGGGGTGAAGGGGCGGCAGATCGAACAGCAGAGCAGCAAGGACGGGACCGATCTTCAAATTGCCGATAGTGCGCCCAGGCCTCCAAACAGTCCAAGTAAGTTTCAGAGGAACAGAGTTCGGCAGTGAGCAGGGACGGAAGCAGGCTGGGGCCGCGGCTCCTCGCCGCGAGCCTCAGTCTCAGAGGAGACAAGATGGGACAGTGAGTAGGGACGGAAGCAGGCTGGGGCCGCGGCTCCTCGCCGCGAGCCTTAGTCTCAGAGAAGCCGCGTCAAGGACCATCACAAGTCAGCCTTCAAGATTTGCTGTTGTTTAGTTCTATAAATTTCATACTGGAGAAAGTACCGCATTTCACATCAAGTAAGGTCGGAAAGTCTGTACAATCCTTATACCCTCCTTATAATCCATGGTCAGTTAATTTGTTGTGCATCTGAACACCATACAAATTTAATTTGCACAGTGTTTCGGCCGTTTTTTTTTTCTTCTTCGTCGTTTTGTTCTTCTCTCATTGAACTCCCCTGCTATTTGGGCATTTGTTTGGTCATGTAGTCACGATATTCTTAATTATGCCTACGCGAGTATGTGTATGGTTGAAAAATTATCATATATTGATTGCCTGACTAGTTATAACTTCTAACGTAAATCAAAACTCTGATATGGTTTGGACGTTTATGTTTGCGTCTTTTATAACTCTCGTGCTTTAAATGCAACCGATTATGGAGCTTGTGCCAATGCTGGTGGTGGTCGCCGATGGAATTTATTTGACTGGTTGACTGTTCGAACTGATGTGACTGATGTGACTGGCTGAATTTTGTTGACTCTATTCGAACTGCTGCCTATAAGACGAATGATATTGTATTCACGAGACAATTAACTTGAACTATCGGTGCACAATTTTCTGTAAATATAGCCTTGTGTGAATTACCTAGTACTCTAATTCGGAATGTGACTGAAAGATGGATTGAGGAAGGAATATCAATGAGATGGAGCGCTAGCTTGAGGGGAAGTCACGTAATATAATTAGTAATGTTAACGTAAAAATATATATGCAGGGACAAGCGATGTGACTTCAATGGTTCCAAGGCAGGGTAATGCAATTTTTGCGGCTAGATGTGATGAAATACTCAATTCAAGGTTCCGAGGTTTAATGTTTATTTTGGTGAACAATGTTTACTGATATATTGAAGGCCAACTGTTTCTGGTAAAACCCGAGTGATGTGATAATTATGTGAAATACCCGTACTGAAAATTTTCAGGAATGGCTAACCCGATTGCCAGCAGACAGGGTGACCGATATTTTTTCTTAACCTTGCCATTCAATTATCCGGTTCGGTTGATTATTTGGTCTGATTGGTGACATTTTCAAATCCGGTCAAATTAACTTCACTGTGGTTAATTTGCAATTTAATCTGTAAGCCTTTTTACGCAATCTTTGATGTCAGGATCGGTTGATGACAGGGTCATCATTTCAACGTTTCGGCATATACAAACAGATCATTTAGGGATTGTGTCGTGAGGATTTTGATAAACAGGTCTTATTGACGAATTGTCGAGTATGTGCTAATATTGTTTCCACACAGCCCTAAGCCGCCGATAATTGCAAGACTTTTAATTTAATTTTGTTAAGCAACGTTATTTTCATTAAGTTCAAAGCTAACTGAGTAAAGTAAATATTTCCCAAGGAAAAGGAAAGTGAGGAAGGCTGTGTTGGAATGTTTACGATTCTCGCAGTTAACTGTCTCCTTAACAAGCGCGAAATGATGGGATGGTTGTTTGCTCTATGGAAAGATATGGCGGTATGATACAAATCACGGTCATGTACAATTTCGTCCCTGTTCATCTCGCTGTTAAAAATTAACGCCAGAATAAAATCGCTGTCATGAAAAATTCGCACAAGTGTCCACACGGCCAGCGTCACCGATCACCGCTACCGGCCGCTGGGACACTGACCCCACGCGCCCGATCCCAAAACACATGACGTCATGAACCCCCTCCCCTGGACGAGAGGGTCCGGCCAGACGGTCAGACGCTAGCCTAACGAGGGGAAAACCCGTGGATTTCGCTCAGGTGGGACAGTTGTTGTACATACAGAAAAGTACTGAGCACCAAGTACCAGGTGTCCGTACCGAGTACCGAGTGCCGAGTACCCAGTACCGAGTATCGAGTACCGAGTGCCCAGTACCGAGTACCGAGTACCGTGTACCAAGTACCGAGTACCGAGTACCGAGTACCGAATACCGAGTACCGTGTACCGAGTACCGTGTACCGAGTACCGAGTACCGAGTAACGTGTACCGATTACCGAGTACCTAGTACCGTGTACCGAGTACCAAGTACCGAGTACCGAGTACCGAGTGCCGAGTACCGAGTACCGCGTACCAAGTACCGAGTACCGATAACCGAGTAACCGAGTAACCGAGTACCGAGTACCGAGTAGTGAGTACCGAGTACTGAGTACCCATTCCTGAGTAACGAGTACCGAGTACCGAGTGTCGAGTACCGAGTGCCGAGTACCGAGTACCAGGTGCCGAGTGCCGAGTGCCGAGTACCGAGTACCAAGTGCCGAGTACTGAGTACTGAGTACTGAGTACTGAGTATCGAGTACCGAGTACTGAGTACCGATTACCAATTACAGAAACACGACCCGTGGTACACTATAGTCACAAAATACACTACACAATGCACACTACACAATACACTACACAATATACACTATACACTACACAATATACCCTACACAATATACACTACACAATATACACTACACAATATACACTACACAGCATAAACTACAAACACTCCACAAATACACTACAAATGGTATCACGCCGGCGACGCTTCTTCACGCTAACAGTTATAAGATAAATACATATATACATACATACATACATACATACATACATACATACATACATACATACATACATACATACATACATACATACATGCATGCATGCATGCATGCATGCATGCATGCATGCATGCATGCATACATACATACATACATACATACATACATACATACATACATACATACATACATACATACATACATATATACATACATACATACATACATACATACATACATACATACATACATACATACATACATACATACATACATACATACATACATACATACATACACACACACACACACACACACGCACACGCACACGCACACGCACACGCACACACGCATACACGCACACGCACACACGCACACACGCACACACGCACACACGCACACACGCACACACGCACACACGCACACACGCACACACGCACACACGCACACACGCACACACGCACACACGCACACACGCACACACGCACGCACGCACGCACGCGGGCCTACGGGCCTACGGGCCTACGGGCCTACGGGCCTACGGGCCTACGGGGCTACGGGCCTACGGGCCTACAGGCCTACAGGCCTACAGGCCTACAGGCCTACAGGCATACAGACATACATACACATACTTGGAATCATGCATGCATACTGTACGTACACTACATACAAACGTGCAGATGCACGCCCAGAGACAACCGTGCGCGTGGGAGCCGGGGCAAATAGGATACAACGCACGAGGGAGGGAGGTATGACGATAACAGCATGGTGTAAACTGACAGTGGGAAATAATGGACAAGATTGTGAGGAGGCCTAGACAATACGTAGCCGCGCCCCTGTGCGTAATATGCCTGCCGACACGGTCTGCTGCACTGACGGGTGCTGGGGTGGCGACGTGTGAGGGCCAGAATGGCCATCCGCCTCAGGTAAATGCCGTAGGAGGAGTCAGGGTGCTGAGGTAGTGACGTGTGCGGGCCGGAATGGCCATCCGCCCCAGATAAATGCCGTAGGAGGAGTCAGGGTGCTGGGGTGGTGACGTGTGCGGGCCGGAATGGCCATCCACCCCAGATAAATGCCGTAGGAGGAGTCAGGGTGCTGGGGTGGCGACGTGTGAGGGCCAGAATGGCCATCCGCCTCAGGTAAATGCCGTAGGAGGAGTCAGGGTGCTGAGGTGGTGACGTGTGCGGGCCGGAATGGCCATCCGCCCCAGATACATGCCGTAGGAGGAGTCAGGGTGCTGGGGTGGCGACGTGTGCGGGCCAGAATGGCCATCCGCCCCAGATAAATGACGTAGGAGGAGTCAGGGTGCTGGGGTGGCGACGTGTGAGGGCCAGAATGGCCATCCGCCTCAGGTAAATGCCGTAGGAGGAGTCAGGGTGCTGGGGTGGCGACGTGTGCGGGCCGGAATGGCCATCCGCCCCAGATCAATGCCGTAGGAGGAGTCAGGGTGCTGGGGTGGCGACGTGTGGGCCGGAATGGCCATCCACCTCAGATAAATGCCGTAGGAGGAGTCAGGGTGCTGAGGTGGCGTGGATTGGCGATTGGGGCACCGCGGAAACCGCAGTAAGTCGTGGATCCCAGCAGCAGTGTGCGGCAGGAATGGACCCAGACAGAAAAGCATGTGTGAGGTTATTCATATTTTCATTTGGTCGATTTATTAGTTAGAGTGGAAAGTTATCCATAGTGAATAGCTGAGTACATCGGAGACGAAATTCGCTCAGTGAACCAGCTGTTACCCTGGTGCGTTCCCTGTGTAACACTACGCACCACTGGTGGGGATAGGAAAAGAGGGAGGGGTCAGGAAGACGAACCTGACAGTTTACTGCAAAGTATGAGAGATATTGATCATTGAGTGAATGTCTGGGGAGAGTCTGAGTGAAAGGATGTATGAATGTGTTAGTTCCAGTGAGAGTTCGTCCTCAGCGTAGCGTTGCACTGGGTATGCAGAATAAACATGGAACCGATCACAGAACTCACGGTGTGATAGTCTGAGAGACAAGCCGTTGGTGAACTTATGTAAGGAGGAGCCAGAGGGCCATTGGTGCCGGCTCATGAACAAGGAAACCCCGACCTTATTCCACCGGACCAAATCCCGATTAACCCGCTAAATTTCACCACCCCCCACCTTAACCGTGTAGCGACCTATGTGCTCGCCGATGATTGACCTGCCTCCAAAATAAAAATGTATGTACAGGTTGAGCTCGATTCTGCATTTTAACCACAAAATTTAGTATTATCTCGAAAACACGGGGATATAACATTTTGAAAATGCCATATTTCGACTCCTGATCTCAAGAAAACCCCGTGAGCAAAATTTTAATAATTTTGCAAATTGTTGACAATTGTTGCAAGCAGTTCTAATTGTTGCAGATTAAGCCAAAGAGCCTCAAAATTTATGTAATTCCATTCAGCGGCCCAAAATTAACCAGAGAAAGAGTTTTCAAAAATTTCAAAAAATGTTGCAATGCTACACAAAATGGCAGAACCATGCAGAAGCGAAAACCCGTTACACTCACAAGTCACAAGAATCCATAATATTATATCGCATATGCTTGCTGCAATTACACATACCGTCCAGCAGTCGTTATTATACTCCGGTACATTTCGTCCATTTTACCATAATATTCCGCATTCCGTCCGATTTGTCACCGGTCCCCATCTTAACCCGCGCCGGGCTGGGGGGGGGGGGGGGGGGGGCGGGGGCGTTTGGACGCCCCCTCAGGTTTTTAGACGATAGCGGAAAAAAACACCTGTTCACGCATCAATTGCGCACATTTTGCACAAAAAAATGGCCTCTGGTCATCAAAAGGTCAGGTTACCAGATCAGGTCATGTGACCCAAACTCACACAAAGTTTGATGTCGTGCACAGTCACAATGTTTTTTTTCCGATCAGCTTCAGACTTTCTGGATGTAATAAGTAGGGCATTACCTAAAACTTGTATATCTCGGAATTTTATACCGTTGACCTGAGGTCAGGTCATCTTGACCTCCCCATTATAAGTCAACGGGAAAAAAATGAATTCCTTTTTATTCAGATGATATCTATCAAATCAGTCTAATTCTTGCAGGGTCATGTTTTCTTAGGCCATCTTTGATGACCCTAAGGCTGTTGTTGACGAGTGACCCCTGTAAAGGTCATTTGAGGTCACCAGATGTCACCAACACGTTTATGCTCCTAACTTTTGATTGGGAAGTGATACAAACGCGTAAATCGTATAAATGTGTTTGTCTCATCAAGGCGCAACGGCTGGTATGCAGCATGACCTATATTGATCTTGGATCATCACGTGACCTTGACCTCAGGTCAAATTTTAGAATTGACCTTGCAAGGTCACCATGTATATGATTCGACGCGGCTTGACTAGAGAAACACGATGGTGTCAGAATCATTGCTTTATCTTTGTTAGTTCAAAGGTTATTCGCGGGAAGAAAATAAAACGATTTTCGCCAAAATGACAAATTTTAAGTTTGAGGACCTCTGGAGCCCAAAATATTGAACTTAGCGCAAATCTGATGACTTTAAGGGAATGTTTCACCTTTGTGTTGGTTTTGAACTGAGATAGCCATTATCTTTGGCCGTTATTGAAATGTCGAAAATACTAAGGTCATTTTCCCAAAAACTTAGCCGTTTTTAAGCAATTTAATTTCCCATTCACAAAATAGGGTCTAGGCTAGTGCCGCCGCTGATTGGCTGACAGCCACCTTTTCAGCCAATCCCACGTTGTCAGCCAATCAGCGGCGGTCCATAGCTCAATAATGACTTCATCATCCCAACTTTAAAACCTTAATTTGTATAAAGTTAAGTGACTTTTCGAGAGAAAAAATATCACCATCGTTTTCAGCAGCACTTACTTCATATTTTCGACTACAACCAGCGTATATTTGACAACTTTCAGAAAGGTGAAACATTCCCTTTAAAGGAAATAGTTCACCTTCAACATGGGTTTTGAACTGAAATAGCAGTTTTGTAGCCCGTGTTGAGAAATCCTTTTCTGGAACTTTTCTTGGCTGAAAAGACTCTCCAGCCGAAGATATTTGACTTTTTAGCGAAGGAATACGGCGCATATATGATGTACCGTACCGTCTGAAAGTGCCAGCACTGCCATGGAGCATGCGCAGACCAATAACGCACACCATAAAATCAATAATTTACAACCTTTTGTCCTGAATTGGCGCGATGTAGAACCATTTTTAAGAAGAAAAAAAGAAACTATTAAGAAATATTATAAAATCGTGTTCTGAAAAAAATGTCCGAAGGTGAACTATTTCCTTTAAAGGGACTATCCCACCTTAACATTATATTTGAGTTGAGAATTGAGATAGCCATTTTGATGGCTTGGCATTGAAATTAAGTATGGTAGCAGTTAAAACAACCACAATGATCTAATCAAAAAGGTATTCGAGTGTGATTTTGACATCTGTAAAAAATAAGGCCCATGTGTATTTGAATAGGGCCTCTAAACCGACAGCGTCGTCTCTCTACCCAACTGGTAATGATAGTCGACTTGTTTTAAGGTGAACTTTGGAGATATTTGCTACGTTTCAATGGTTTGGTAGTTGGTTTGTTTTGTATTCAAAGCGCCAGAATTGTCTCGAAATAATTGTGCCCATACTTTGGCAGCGTAAAGGATTTCTGTGTAGCTCTCTAGATCTCAATATGACGTCATCAACCGAAATATTAAAACTTAACTTTTTATTAAATTGAGCACTGTTTGCGAGAAACAAATGTCATAATCGTGTTCGGCAGCAATTACTTTATATTGTGCACCACAAGCGGCGTACATTTGACAACTTTTAGGAAGGTGGGACAGTCCCTTTAACTATGAAAAAATGTTTCAAGAGCTTTCTAGTGCGTTTTGCCGTTTCTTTCTAGCTATCATAGTTACCGAGCTAACCTAGATTATCTGAAGCGATGCTCAAATTTATCGAAAAAAATGGAAAATTTGACATTCGGTGACCTCTGGTAACCTCAATTTTGACCTTAACGAAAAATTGTGAAGCATTTTAGAAATGATTTTTGACGAGCTTTCGAACGTTTTTTCTTCTTCTCGTTTTGCTCTACGTTGCCTGTGAGCCGAGTTAGTGTGTGGGGGGGAGGGAGGGCGTCGAAACGTCCCCCCCCCCGCCACGGCGAAGGTGGCGCCGAGCACCGGCCCGGCGCGGGTTAAAAATGCCAAGTGTTGTCTTCCGTCACATTCACCACCTGAATCCGGATAAATCATGAATGTTTGGCTGTGTGTTCCGTATAGGAGACTCCTCTGTCCTGTCCACTCCTGGCCCGTCCAGCGGCGGCGGCGGTTCAGACCCAGAACAGGCCGGGCAGCCAGCCCTCGGTTCGTCTGCCGACATCTCCGTGTGCGAGGGGACCGACCCCTCCCGTCACGAACGTGCACCGCCACGAGGAGCGTGGACATTTAAGACAAACTGTGTTCATGGCATGAAGCCCATATTCTTTATACACATTCACATAAATGAATCCTATCAATCCAGAGTTTATCCATCCATTAATTAATTATTCAATACAATTCAACTCATTATTCGTATCATCAATCCAGCAAATAATAGGCCAAAAAGAAATATAAACATATAGGGGCATTTATTGCTTATAGAATGCATGCACCTATGGTTTGATTTTGACATGAGCAATTAATTCCAAAATGATCTTTGCATCGGGGATCGACAACAAAAACAAATAGCCAATTCGCTCGGTGAATGCAAGCAGATCGTGAGGCAAGACTTCTGTGGTTTTATTTATTTGTTTCTGCATGCGAGACAATCGGCAAGCGGAAACGGGAATCGACGCACAGCGAAATATATAATGCCATTTTCATTTGTGAACGTCACCATTTTCGAACGTCACCATTTTGATCATGTATCTGTGTGACATCAGCAAACGATAAAAAAAAAGCTTATTGATCTTCGCTCTGCGCAGGGGATCCGAGTACTCCACTCCAGTTTCCGGTCACCGAAGGACGACGCTTTCGACCTGCATGGAGATATGAGTATCCCTGTGCCATGTATGACAGTGAATGGGATTCTGTCAGGTGCTCTACCTGTGTCTCCGCGGTGTCAAACGGGTTTGTACAGCGAGCCGATTTAAAAGAAAAGGCTTTCCTGGACGGCTTTCGTAACTGGAAGAAATTCGGGAAGAAAATGCGAATCCATGTCATGTCGCTGTCTCATCGCCTGTCCGTGGAGAAGACAATGCTGGCAGCATCACAGCCCATAGCCTCTGTCATCACGAATGCTATCAAAGAAGAGCAGGCCGCGAATCGGAAAGTTTTCACTGAAGTGATCTGTGAACTGCGAGGCGTGGCCCGGTGCGGCATGGCCGTCCGTGGTCACACAGACAACGATGGCAACTTGAGGAGGCTCCTGGAAGAGCGCAGTGCAGAGTAGCGCCGAGATGAGATCGTGGCTAAACCGCAAGACAAGTTTCCTGACCCATGAAATTCAGAATGAGCTGCTGGAGATCATGGCCAAGAAGCTGCAGCAGGAGTTGGTACGTGACATGAAGGTGGCTCCCTTCTTTTCACTGATCGCGGACGGCACCACTGATGTATCAGCTACCGAGCAGCTGTCTGTCTGCTTCAGGTACGTGGATGACGCCATGAAGCCTCACGAAGTCTTCATGGGCGTGTACGAGTGTCCCGACGCTGGCGCCTCGACTCTGTTTGCTGTTGTGGATGACGCCATGGTCAGACTGTTTGGTGACACAGATCGACTGAGAGGCCATTGCTTTGATGGTGCCAGCAATATGTCTGGAAGAATAGCTGGAGTGCAAGCCAGGATCTCTCACAAGCAGCCCAAGTCTATTTATGTGCACTGTTCAAATCATGCACTGGATCTCACGCTTGTGGAAGAAGCGAAGGAAGTGGAGCTGGTGGCTGAGGCGATGAACCTCGTGAGGATCGTGTCGACAAGGCTGAACACCGCAAAGAGGAAGAACATGTTTGTAGCACACGTTCTGGGTGGAGGCGACGGAGATGATGTCGGTGACTCTGGAACCAGTCGTCCACAGAAGCTCCTGGCTCTGTGCCCGACACGATGGACTGTCAGATGCGCAGCCTTCCGGCGATTCGTCGACAACCTCGATGCGGTCGTCGCCACAGTCGACGAGCTGGCAAAGGACAAAGGTGTGCAACCAGATGCCCGCTGCATGATGCGGGGATGTCGTGAAAAACTGCGGCGCTTCAACATCTTATTCGCGCTCTTCATGTGCATTCAGCTGTTCTCGCCCTGTGAGATGTTTGCCAAGCAGCTCCAGAGGCCATCACTCACCTCGGGTGAAGTTCTCTTGGGCGCTCACGCTCTCATCAAGACGATGCAGAGCATGCGCAAGGAGGAGGCCTTTACGGCACTGTACAACACAGTCCAAGACAAGACAGCGTCTGTGACAGCGCCCGTCGACCCTCCATCTGCTCCGAGACTAACCAGACCTCCGAAACGTCTGGAGCAGTGTACTGCCGCTGCCGCTGACACAGAGTTCACAGGCCACACCTCTCTCCGTCGTCAGTACTACGAGGCGGTGGACCTTCTGATCTCTGAGCTACGACGGCGGTTCGACCAGCCCGGACTCAAACGGCTACAGAAACTGGAGTGCGTGGTCCTGGAACAGCGAGCTCACTCAGCCGAGGAGCTCCGTGAGGCACTGGGCGTTCATGGGTCCGCAGAATCGCTGCCGGAACAGTCGAGTCCCACCGCACCCGACGTGGACCCAGAACTGCTCTCAGCCCAGCTGACGGTGCTGCGCAGCGCCGGGCTCATAACCCCTGATATAAAGACGGTGGCTGACCTGTGTGAGGTGCTCGAATCGAAGGGAGATGCTGTGAAGGGCATGCTAAGCGAAGTGGTGCGCCTGTGTCGCCTCATAATGACTGTGCCGGTGTCGGCAGCGTCGGCGAAGCGATCGTTCTCCGCCCTGAGGCGGGTAAAACCTATCTCCGCGCCACGATGAGACAGTAGAGGCTGTCGCATATGATGCTGATCCATGTCCACCAGGCGCGTGCCTTCAAGCTCAAACCGGATGAAATCTTGCGTGATTTCGTCAGGAGGCACCCCGACAAAAGAGTATCTGTATTTGGGCCGGACTAGTGCGTCACCAGAGACACAGCGAGCCTGCAGACTTGTGCCCAATTGTCTATTTGTCTCAAGGCATATCCCCATTTTCTACTTCCCCGCACGGTTCGGGCGTAGGGGTGTTCATTTTTGTAGAAGAAACAAACCATCTTCGAACCTTGTTTGTTACTAATCCTGTACCTCCACTGGCCCTGCCCCAACCCCTCACATTACTTCCCAATCAGTCGTGGCGCTGCCTACAAGACAGAACCAAGTACCAACATGAGTCAATTCCGCAATCGGGCGCAACTTGAGTGAGATGTTGTTTTAGCCAGGTCTGGGTTGCCTGAAGCTCTGATTTGCAGCAAAATAAGTGGTTGTTATTTTGTTTAAATTGCCGTCCAAAAATCAGTTGCCATCCTACCATGATCTCGCACGAGAGCTTCCGCATCGTCTACATGTATGAAACAAATATATTGATCGCCGATAATACCGCCTCAGATGTGGCTCAGTTATCTTAATGACTCGGACCGACTCATCTTAATGCACTATTCGTTGGCCCGCTCAACTCAACGTACATGCCTACACTCGCAGTGGACAAGCTGGTTTATTGTGGTTCCTTGTTCCTCATTAGATGGCTTAAAACAAACTTACTTCTCTCAGTAAAAGTTGCTTAGATTTTCTCCTACATTAGGATATGTTACAATTTTTCCGATTTCAGGCTCTTTTTGGTGGGGGTGAGGGGTTTGCTCCTGGGCCCTGCGCCTGCCGCCCCCTGGATCAGCTAGTGGGCGCCCCTTGGGGGGCCTGCAAAAAAAAATGTTTGCCCCCCCATCTGAAATTACGATACGCCGCCACTGGTCATGTGCCGTTGGCAACACTCACCCAATTCCAGGGAACAGGGACGGCCAGACCACACCCTATATCCAGATGATCCGCGTTTTTGGCCCTGAAGAAGCCGCAAGGCGTAATATAGGTTAATTATTCATCATCTTTTTAATTACAATAACATGAGCAAAGGCTACTTTTTCCATCTTATTTTTATCTGCACAATGCTCATCACAGCCATCCATCATATATGATCCGTTGGGGAGATCCATAGTATCATATGAAGCAGTGAAACATCAGCATGCAACAGCATATCTCATCATATAGGGCTCCGCGTATGCATGAGCTCGTGAACATTACATGAACATTTGAACATACAGAACAGTGCTTGTTTTTGTTGTTAACGACATACATTTTCACCGTAATTTAGTCGTAAAGATGTCGATGTTCATGAAGAGTTCATGAACGCTCACGAACTATTCATGAACGTATTTCACTTTTCAATTTGCACGGTCTCCGTTTCTAGCGAAAATGAACAGTACGGGGCAGGCGCGTCGCCACGAAATTTTGAGTGGGGGGGGGGGGGGCGCGGACCCATAGGTCCATATTTCCAGTCGACAATCAACATTATGGTACGCACTAGTGATGTCATTTTCAGAAAATTCCTGAAACTTGACCAAACCGATACTAATTTCATTGTAGCTATGCTGACCGAAAACCAAACCGATTTTTCCCAACCAGAAAATGATCGATTTTTGACGGACTTTCAATATTGGTGTAAGAGGTTGGCAAGCGTTACTTTGCATATACAGATGCATTTTTTTAGGGAAAGAAATACCCCAATAATACTTAATAGTATTGATGATTAGAATCAAAATTAATTACTTGAAATTCTTATTTCCCAGCTGGATACCTGCAGAACATGCCGAACTTCTTGCAAAAAAGGTGGCCGGTCTGATGCATATCGCTGACTTGCTTGACCGAAACATACCTAAAATTTGTACTCTGACCAACCAATAACCGTTTCGGTATTGGAATTGTTTGGGTATACCAAAATTGTGGTTACCAAATGACAGCACTAGTACGCACGCATTCAGAAGAGCCGACTCTATTTCCCTTCCTTCATTTTCATTAAACTATTTTAATGAGGATCACCAGAACTCTTACTTCATGACATTTTCCTTCTTCCAGATATGAATCATTTGACACATTAAGTTAAGTTACACTACGCTGCAGCCTGAAACAAACTCTGTTCCATCGCCTTAGCGCTTCCAAGAATGCGTCAGGAATCCCAAAAGTCAAAGTTCGCTGGTGGAATATTAATGTTCTTATGAAAGAGCATGTCTCTTGTCTCAGTGATGGTGACTTCATGGAGACAATCGTTGAGAAAGCTCTGTGGAAGGAACAGGACCCAGTTGATTGTTGCGATGTCGGACGCGGTAGCTAAAGCCGCGAAAGAATGCGCCTGGCGCGGTTATTTGACTCTTACCGCCTTGGGTAGACTTCTTAGCCCGTTCGCCGGCGCTGCTACTTTTCAGGCTTTTTACATATTTCTCACAGCACCCCGCAAACCAAAACATATCCTCAGTTGTAAACATGCTGTTCACCCTTGACATGAATGCACTTCGGGTTGTCAAAGATGTTCTGTTACATACAAAAATTACACCTATATGGACACAATGTATAGGCCAAATTCTGGTCTGACGCAGGGTTCTATGTCAGATGCCAGTGGCGTACCGAGTATACGGTCATTCAGGGCATGGCCTGGTCCTTTGGACCCGAAGCGCCCATGCAAAGCTGGCGCCCCTCCGATCACTGGCGGATCCAGGGGGGGGGGGGGCATTTAGGGCGGCCGCCCCCCCCCCCCCAAAGCCCAAAGTGGCCTGTTTGGCCCCCCCCAAAAGGTTCACTCAAAAAGTGATCGTTAATGACTAAACGATACCTTATTTTTTATGTTTGTGATAAAAGTAATTCTTTGGTGAAAAAATATGGAAGTAATTTGGTAGCAATCGACATAGGCAAAAGAAACATTAGTGGCGCAAGACACAATCCGAAGACAAGGACATATATAAGCCTTGTCTGAAGCACGGTAAATACAAGGCCATATATAGGAGGTAGAGTCATCCGGCGATTCTGTGTGATCATGACGTCAGAGCGTGACGTCATGTGGATTCATCGGCCTCCTCCGCCATTGCAGTTAGTGCTATTTCGGGAGAAATAAATATCATCTAACTCGGAAAGTAAAAATGTTACGAAAAAGAAAAAGACAGCGTTGAAAAGCTCAAAACAGGGCAAATAGAAATCTTCTGGATCATTTTAGGCTCAGATCAATATTGACGTCACTAGAGGTCATCAAAGGTCAGGGCCTTGTTTACGGTCCCCCTGCGGTTCGGCGGTCACCAGCTGAGGCTCTAAGCCCCGCCCCTTCGATGCAATTTTGATTTGACCTAAACCACATGGAATTTGTATGAATCGACGTGTTCTGACGAGGCGAACACGATGACATCAAAATAATTGCTGTATCTATATTTGTCAAAAAGTTATTTGCGAAAAACAGTTTTAACCGACTGCAGACATGCGCCAGAATTGACTACTGGGGTGACGTCATAAGCAGAAGTGGACACGTTACAGAGATAGGGATGACACCCCCCTGGGTAAATATAATACTTCTGAAGGTAAGTTTGGCCATGTGCGTCAAGTTAGCGTCGTATTCGTATTCGTTTTCAGCGTCGAGTTCCGATTTTCCCCAAACTTAGCATATGGGTAGATCTTATCGAGTTATGCACGAATATGCAATCCGTTTTGACCTAGGACAAATGGTTTGACCTCCAGAGGTCACTTAAATGTCATCGCACGGGGTACCCTCTAATTGTTTCGTTTACCGTCCGATTTAATCGCAAAGGGGCTCAAACGACTCGCCGGCACCCAAGCTTGCGTCAGGAAAAAAAACACAAAAATCACCTAGAGGTCAAAGGTCCAGGTCACGGGGACGAATACGAGATTTTAAGCTTCGATACCAGCTTGTGTACCCGATAGTTTTTACGTTTACCGTCCGATTTGCTCGCAATGGGCAAAAAGGGACTCGCCGGCACGTTAGCTTGCGTCAGGAAAAACAAAAAGTCATCCAGAGGTCAAAGGTCAAGGTCACGGGGACGAATACGAGATTTTAAGCTTCGGTACCAGCATGGTGTACCCTCTAGTTTTTTCGTTTACCGTCCGATTTGCTCGCAATGGGCAAAAAGGGACTCGACGGCGCCCCACCTTACGTCAGGAAAAACAAAAAATCACCTATAGGTCAAAGGTCAAAGTCACGGGGACGAATACAATATTTTAAGCTTCGGTACCAGATTGTGTACCCTCTAGTATTTTCGTTTACCGTCCGATTTGCTCGCAATGGGCAAAAAGGGACTCGCCGGCACGTTAGCTTGCGTCAGGAAAAACAAAAAAGTCATCCAGATGTCAAAGGTCAAGGTCACGGGGACGAATACGAGATTCTAAGCTTCGGTACCAGCTTGTGTACCCTCTACTTTTTTCGTTTACCGTCTGATTTGCTCGCAATAGGCAAAAAGAGACTCGCTGGCACCCCAGCTTGCGTCAAGAAAAACAAAACATCACCTAAAGGTCAAGGTCACGGGGACGAATACGAGATTTTAAGCTTCGGTACCAGCTTGTGTACCCTCTAGTTTTTCGAGATTTTAAGCTTCGGTACCGAAGCTTAACATCTCGTATTAGTCCCCGTGACCTTGACCTTTGACCTCTAGGTGATGTTTTGTTTTTCCTGACGCAAGCTAACGTGCCGGCGAGTCCCTTTTTGCCCATTGCGAGCAAATCGGACGGTAAACGAAACAAAACTAGAGGGTACACCATGCTGGTACCGAAGCTTAGAATCTCGTATTCGTCCCCGTGACCTTGACCTTTGACCTCTGGATGACTTTTTGTTTTTCCTGACGCAAGCTAACGTGCCGGCAAGTTCCTTTTTGCCCATTGCGAGCAAATCGGATTGTAAACTAAAAAAAAACTAGAGGGTACACCACGCTGGTACCGAAGCTTAGAATCTCGTATACGTCCCCGTGACCTTTACCTTTGACCTCTAGGTGATGTTTTGTTTTACCTGACGCAAGCTGGGGTGCCAACGAGTCCCTTTTTGCCCATTGCAAGCAAATCGGACGGTAAACGAAAAAACTAGATGGTACACAAGCTGGTACCGAAGCTTAAAATCTCGTATTCGTCCCCGTGACCTTGACCTTTGACCTCTATGTGATTTTTTGTTTTTCCTGACGCAAGCTGGTACCGAAGCTTAAAATCTCGTATTCGTCCTCGTGACCTTGACCTTTGACCTTTATGTGATGTTTTGTTTTTTTTCCTGACGCAAGCTAACGTGCCGGCGAGTTCCTTTTTGCCCATTGCGAGCAAATCGGATTGTAAACTAAAAAAAACTAGAGGGTACACCACGCTGGTACCGAAGCTTAGAATCTCGTATTCGTCCCCGTGACCTTTACCTTTGACCTCTAGGTGATGTTTTGTTTTACCTGACGCAAGCTGGGGTGCCAACGAGTCCCTTTTTGCCCATTGCAAGCAAATCGGACGGTAAACGAAAAATCTAGATGGTACACAAGCTGGTACCGAAGCTTAAAATCTCGTATTCATCCCCGTGACCTTGACCTTTGACCTCTATGTGATTTTTTGTTTTTCCTGACGCAAGCTAGGGTGCCAGCGAGTCCTTTTTTTCCATTGCGAGCAGATCGGATGGTAAACAAAAAAACTAGAGGGTACACAAGCTGGTACCGAAGCTTAAAATTTCGTATTCGTCCCCGTGACCTTGACCTTTGACCTCTAGGTGATGTTCTGTTTTTCTTGACGCAAGCTGGGGTGCCGTCGAGTCCCTTTTTGCCCATTGCAAGCAAATCGAACGGTAAACTAAAAAACTAGAGGGTACACAAGCTGGTACCGAAGCTTAAAATCTCGTATTCGTCCCGTGACCTTGACTTTTGACCTCTATGTAATTTTTTTGTTTTTCCTGACGTAAGCTAGGGTGCCAGCGAGTCCCTTTTTCCATTGCGAGCAGATCGGACGGTAAACGAAAAAACTAGAGGGTACACAAGCTGGTACCGAAGCTTAGAATCTCGTATTCGTCCCCGTGACCTTGACCTTTGACCTCTAGGTGATTTTATATTATTCCTGATGCAAGGTGGGTTGCCGGCGAGTCCCTTTTTTCCCATTGCGAGCAAATTGGACGGTAAACGAAAAAACTAGAAGGTACACAAGCTGGTACCGAAGCTTAAAATCTCGTATTCGTCCCCGTGACCTTGACCTTGGACCTCTAGGTTATTTTTTGTTTTTCCTGACGCAAGGTGGGGTGCCGGCGAGTCCCTTTTTGCCCATTGCGAGCAAATGGGACGGTAAACGAAAAAAACTAGAGGGTACACCATGCTGGTACCGAAGCTTGAAATCTCGTATTCGTCCCCGTGACCTTGACCTTTGACCTCTGGATGACTTTTTGTTTTTCCTGACGCAAACTAACGTGCCGGCGAATCCCTTTTTGCCCATTGCGAGCAAATCGGACGGTAAACAAAAAAACTAGAGGGTACACAAGCTGGTACCGAAGCTTAAAATCTCGTATTCGTCACCGTGACCTTGACCTTTGACCTCTAGGTGATGTTTTGTTTTTCCTGACGCAAGCTGGGGTGCCGTCGAGTCCCTTTTTGACCATTGCAAGCCAATCGGACGGTAAACGAAAAAAAAAACTAGAAGGTACACAAGCTGGTACCGAAGCTTAAAATCTCGTATTCGTCCCCGTGACCTTGACCTTTGACCTCTATGTGATTTTTTTTTTCCTGACGCAAGCTAGGGTGCCAGCGAGTCCGTGTTTTTCATTGCGAGCAAATCGGACGGTAAACGAAAAAAAACTAAATGGTACACAAGCTGGTACCAAAGCTTAAAATCTCGTATTGGTCCCCGTGACCTTGACCTTGGACCTCTAGGTGATTTTTTGTTTTTCCTGACGAAAGGTGGGGTGCCGACGAGTCCCTTTTTGCCCATTGCAAGCAAATCGGACGGTAAACTAAAAACTAGAGGGTACACAAGCTGGTACCGAAGCTTGAAATATCCGATTCCTCCCCGTGACCTTGACCTTTGACCTCTATGTGATTTTTTGTCTGAACCCGTGGGGAGGGGGCAGAATCTTCCCCTCCCTGATTTTCTCAATAACCTGAAAACTATGATAGATATCAACGTGAAACTTTCAGTACCTTATCCTGCATCAAGTCTAAGTCTTCTCACCAACTCTAAATGAAATTGATGTAGTATTTTGGGAGATAATGACGTTTTAATTACGTCATGTCATGCCATTTTTGGTGGAAAAACGATAAATGTTTGGCAAATCGTAGAAATCAGAGTTTTCAATCAAATTGCAAATAAAACACGCGAAAAGAAGGGAAAAGACATTTTCTTCAAAATGGCTCTCGGATTTCCCTTTTTTTCAACCCTAATTTTGTTTTGCCCTACATAACCCGAAATTAGAAAAGTGATTTTTTTATGCTCGAATACCAAAATAAGGTAACCGGCCCAAATCCGCGGAGAAAAAAAAATGGGGGTACCTTTTTGCCACAAAAAGTTGCCCCCCCCCCCAAAACCGACGGCTGGATCCGCCAGTGCCTCCGATCAGTGACGGCGACCCTCCGACCATTGACGGCGCCCCTCCGGACAGTGACGGCGCCTCTACCGCCAGTGACCACGCCCCTCCGGCGAGTGGCGGCGCCCCTCCGACTAGTGACTGCCCCTCTCCGGCCCGTGACGGCACCCCTCCAGCCAGTGACGGCGCCCTTCCGTCCGTCCGTAGGCCCCACCCCCCCCCCCCCCCCCGCAAAATTTTCGCCAATATTGGTGGCACCCCTGTCGATTGGGTGGCGCCCCTCAACGCTGTATCAAGAATGTATCCAATTTGTGTCGTCCTAAAAATTCTGACACGCATCGTTTTGAGCGATGACAAAAATATTTTGCAAATAATATAGATTCTTAGCCTAAATACCTTAAAGGGAATGTTTCACCCTTGTATTGGTTTTGAACTGAGATAGCCATTATCTTTGGCCGTTATTGAAATGTTGAAAATACTAAGGTTATTTTCCCAAAAACTTACCCGTTTTTAAGCAATTAAATTTATAGTTTCAAAATGGGGTCTAGACTAGTGCCGCCGCTGATTAGCTGACGACTTTTGTTTGGCCAATCCCACTTTCTCAGCCAATCAGCGGCGGTCTATAGCTCAATAATGACGTCATCATCCCAAATACAAAAACTGAATTTGTATAAAGTTAAGTGACTTTCGAGATAAAATTATCACCATCGTTTTCAGCAGCACTTGCTTCATATTTTCGACTACAACCAGCGTATATTTGACAACCTTCAGAAAGGTGAAACATTCCCTTTAAAGGAAATAGTTCACCTTCAACATGGGGTTTTGAACTGAAATAGCAGTTTTGTAGCCCGTGTTGAGAAATCCCTATCTGCAACTTTTCTTGGTTGAAAAGACTCCAGCCGAAGATATTTGACTTTTTGGCGAAGGAATGCGGCGCATATATGATATACCGTACCGTCTGAAAGTGCCAGCACTGCATGGAGCATGCGCAGACCAATAACGCACACCATACAATTAATAATTTACAACCTTCTGTCCTGAATTGGCGCGATGTAGGACCATTTTTGAAAAGAAAAAAAGAAACTGTATTAAAAAATATAATAAAATCGTATGCTGGTAAATTTTCCGAAGGTGAACTATTTCCTTTAAAGGGATTATACGTTTTTTCCCCAGAATAATTGAGTTACATAGTAAAACGTACTTATAAAGGTGGTAGAAGTCCCACGGTAGCCACATTTTTCTGGAAATGACCTCTTCTGCACTAAGGACATTCCAAAGTGCGCGGTGATGCCACCGCGTATTTTCTGCAGGACCGGCTGAGGCAGAGCCAGTCATCTCTTTTATGCTAATACAAACACCTCACTTATGGCATATTTCCGGTAAAATAAGCAATATTTAAAAGAAAATAAACTTGTTTTGTTCCAACGACACCAGCAGCTGCTACCTAGTTTTCCCATAAAATTCTATATTTTTCATGAATTTTCATGCCAAAAAATGAATACGCCACCACCAAATACTCAACGCTATAGGCCAGAGATAAGAGAACCACAACACAAAACCTCAACGAACAGTGTGTAGTAATACAAAGTCCCGTCAGTTTTGAATTACATAATAATTTTGTGATCCAGTGTAGGACTTGCAGATAATTCAAAACTCTAAAATTTATCTTAAGATAAAAGTAGTGAACAGTAGTGCCGATCAAGTACCCGTTATCTGATACTAGTCTCGAAAAACGCCCAAGTTTTAACGCTGATAATTGCTGAAATAATGGACTAAATGAGCATTGAGGTCCCTGTTATATGTCTTAAACGTGTGTAAAGCTCATACAACTGCAAAAGAGTGCATTTACTTTCAGGACGGAAACCCGTATAATCCCTTTAAAGGAAATAGTTCACCTTCAATTTTTTTTTCAGAACACGATTCTATTATATTTTTTAATATTGTTTCTTTTTTTATTTTCAAAAATGGTCCTACATCGCGCCAATTCAGGACAGAAGGTCGTAAATCATTAATGTTATGATGTGCGTTATTGGTCTGCGCATGCTCCATGCCAGTGCTGGCACTTTCAGACGGTACGGTATATCATATATGCGCCGAATTCCTTCGCCAAAAAGTCAAATATCTTCGGCTGGAGAGTCTTTTTCAGTCAAGGAAACTTGCAGATAGGGGTTTCCTAACATGGGCTACAAAACAGCTATCTCAGTTTAAAACTAATGTTGAAGGTGAACTATTTCCTTTAAAGGAAATAGTTCACCTTCAACATGGGTTTTGAACTGAAATAGCAGTTTTGTAGCCCGTGTTGAGAAATCCTGATCTGGAACTTTTCTTGGCTGAAAAGACTCTCCAGCCGAAGATATTTGACTTTTTGGCGAAGGAATACGGCGCATATATGATGTACCGTATCGTCTGAAAGTGCCAGCACTGCCATGGAGCATGCGCAGACCAATAACGCACACCATAAAATCAATAATTTACAACCTTCTGTCCTGAATTGGCGCGATGTAGGACCATTTTTAAAAAGAAAAAAAAGAAACTGTATGAAAAAATATCATAAAATCGTGTTCTGAAAAAATGTCCGAAGGTGAACTATTTCCTTTAAAGGGACTATCCCACCTTAACATTATATTTGAGTTGAGATAGACATTTTGATGGCTTGGCATTGAAATTAAGTATGGTAGCAGTTAAAACAACCACAATGATCTAATCAAAAAGAGATTCGAGTTTTATTTTGACATCTGTAAAAAATAAGGCCCATGTGTATTTGAATAGGGACTCTAAACCAACAGCGTCGTCTCTTTACCCAACTGGTAATGATAGTCGACTTGTTTTAAGTACAGCCTTGAAATATTATCGTCTTTAATGTCTCGATCCCCGGGTGGTTCGCAATCTAAGCCAATCTAGACACCGGGTGGTTCGCTTTTTCTGCGCAATAGATGTCGACAAAAAATTGTGCCATACATTTGGCAGCACAAAGGAATTCCCTATTATTAAAACAAAAACAGATGACGTCACCAACCTAACTTTCCGCTTAAAACTAAAAGTTGAATATCTTCCCAGATAAGCATTTTTTCGGAGAGAAAAAAAATCACGAACATGTTCAGCTGACCTCGCCTGACATGTAGACATACAATTAAGTG
Source organism: Chirona hameri (assembly GCA_036785665.1). NCBI lineage: Eukaryota > Metazoa > Arthropoda > Thecostraca > Balanomorpha > Balanidae > Chirona > Chirona hameri. Next base: position 79,182 of record JAXIVJ010002040.1, read on the forward strand.
TGATTCTACAACTTTCACAAAGGTGGAACAGTCCCTTTAAAGGAAATAGTTCACCTTGGAAAATTTTTACCCAACACGATTTGATTATATTTTGTAATACAATTTCTTTTTATATTGTCAAAAATGGCCGTATATCGCGCCGATTCAGGACAGAAGGCCGTAAATTTGTATTGTTTATCAAAACTATATGCATACTCTCTGAGTAAGAGTCCTGACGTCACGCGAATGTAAACAATGGTTCAGCCAATCAGATTCGAAAGTAGTCGCGAAAAGATCGCATTGAAGATGTGCCAACCGGCGGCCAGCGATCGCTTGCTAGCACCAGCTGCAAGCTGATTGGCTGATGGTATAGCCTCTGCCCGGGCTAGAACCAGTACAACATTATTTCGCCAGCACCGCATTCCTTCGCCAAAAACTCAAATATTTGCGGCTGGAGAGTCTTTTCAGTCAAGAAAACTTGCAGATAGGGGTTTCCCAACACGGGCTACACAACTGCTATCTCAGTTTAAAACTAATGTTGAAGGTGAACTATTTCCTTTAAGGTTTGGATCGCGGTTGTAAGGGGGCGGGGGGGGGGGGCAGCCCCCCCCCCCCCCCACATTTTTTTTTTAGAGTGGGGGGCCGGGCCCCTGCTGCCCCCCCCCCCCACCCCCCCGGTGGCGACGCCCCTGGTACGGAGCACCCGTATGTAGGAACTCGCTTCACGCTTTACCCGGCCATTGGCCATATATACTGCATTCCCACCGAAGTTGTCATTTGTATGCGCCAGGTTATTTAGCAGTGGTTATCATTTTGTCGCGGCCGTGTGGTTTACTCACATTAACTGAGGCTACCAATAATAGTTGAGGTACTATATAAAGGTCAACGTTAGGTAGGTATCTCACGAAATCATCTCAGCTTCCCAATCACTTATCGTCGCATCCACAACAGAAGTCTGACACTGTAAAGTAAATATCCACAAACAGATTCGTGATATGCGTCGAGTTGTCGACCTTCGCAGCGATTTTAAATATCATTCTATGTATTTGCTTAGCCTAATCAGTGCTCACTTCTCGCCTTGCTCGTATTAAAGGGAAATATTCACCTTTTTCCACATAAATAGAGTTATTACTTGAAATCGATAGACGAGACCAAAATATATTGTACATTTATCACATTTTACAATAACAATTCCTACCGAGAAATATTTCAAGTCAAATTTGATAAGCGATCCACGCTTATAACGACCAGTACTTGAAAGTACTTGGTAACAAATTTCGAATTCCGGGCTAGTCTCGTATTTATTTTTTATACAAAATTGTTTGGAAAATTTGTCTTGCACTCTGTCTATTGCGTTTATGTGCCCTAATAGCTTTAATAATCAACCAACAATGAATAATAGGGTAACCAAATTAGCAGTTAATTTGGGCACGCTTCGACGGCCTGATGGTGGTTGCGACCCTGAATTTGTGAAAATTGGTTCATTTTTTTTCTTTTCAACATTAGGCGTTTTGTATAATTTTGTCTCTGGCTGTATACAACACTATGCTTTAGCTTATCGTGAAACATGATCATTTATTTTAAAAAAAAATCAACAAACAATTACAAAAACTGGCAATGAAATCGGAAGTTCACATGGGCACGCAACGGAGACCTATTTAGTGCCGGTGATTTGTTTCAGGGACCAATCAGAGACGTTATCAAAATAAGAAAAAAGGATATGTCGCGCTTCTAAATAGTGAAGGGAAAACACCGATCATGAACTCCGAAAGAAGTATATGTACTTGTTTGTTAAATTTCCCCCCCAAAAAATTTCGAAATAGAAAAGTTGTGATTTCATTTTTAAATTGAGACTCGATCAATTTGATACCATACACGATGCATAAGATAATCCAGAATGGTAGATCAAAATGTGAATATTTCCCTTTAAAACTGACTGCGATAGTTCAGGTTCACTGATCGTCTTCTTAACCTGGGCCGTGCCGAGGGGAGGGCGTTTTGACATCTGTCCCGTTTTTCGGGAGTAGCGGAAAACGGATGGCGCCGCCATTTTTGGCATAAATGTTTAGGCATCGACTGTGCACATTGTGTGCATTTTTTAACACGGGTAAACTCCATGGGTTTGGGGGCGCCCTTCTCAGATTCGGGGTGCACCTCATCGCATTCGAGGGCGCACTTCCGAGTTTCGAGGGCGCCCTTCCGAAGTTCGGGATGCTTTTCGGGCATCGAGCGCCCTCTCCGGAATTGGGGGGCGCCCTCTATGGGTTTCAGGGCACCTTCTATGGGTTTGAGGACGCCCTCTGGGATTGAGGGTGCCCTCCTCGGATTTGGGGCGCCTTCCTCAGATTTGGGGTGCACTTCTGGGTTCTGTCGGCGCATCAATAGGCGCCTTCTCAACGAAAATACCCATGTCTTTCGGTCCATTAAACGTTATTTTCCTAGGGGCGCCTTCAGTGCCTCTGAACATGTATGTGGGTGGCTACTGCGTGTGTGCGTGTGCGTGTGCGTGTGTGTGTGTGTGTGTGTGGTGTGTGGTGTGTGTGTGTGTGGGTGTGGGTGTGGGTGTGCGTGTGTGTGTGTGTGTGTGTGTGTGTGTGTGTGTGTGTGTGTGTGTGTGTGTGTGTGTGTGTGTGTGTGTGTGTGTGTGTGTGTGCGTGTATGTGTGGTGTATGTGTGCATGTGTGCGTGTGTGCGTGTGTGTGTGTGTGTGTGTGTGTGTGTGTGTGTGTGTGTGTGTGTGTGTGTGTGTGTGTGCGTGCGTGCGTGCGTGCGTGCGTGCGTGCGTGCGTGCGTGCGTGCGTGCGTGCGTGCGTGCGTGCGTGCGTGCAAATGTTGAACAATGTTGGTGTATTTATACCACTGGTGCATCTGTGTAAGCACAACACTGGACTATACCACTCTGAGCTACAGCCCTAGTCTGCAGCACACCACTCTGCACAACACAACTCTGAGACCACCACACGCGCCCATAGGAACTTACTCGCTAAACATGCGGTAAATTTCGTCGCGAGCACGCTTTGCGGCCTGCGCGTCACGGCTGTCCAGCTGGGCAAGCACGAAGCTTGCAAACGTCGCGTTCACTGACTTCGAAGAGGCGCGGTTGTGTGCCATCTCCTCCATGATGCGCTCCTCCACAGATGGCGACTCGCTCGCTCGTCGTTTTTGGCGCTGCGTGACGCGCTGCGGCTGCTGCCGTCAACTGCTGAGAGGAGCTGGATGGATACTGACGGAGCGGCTAAATGCTGCACCAACTCATCGACGTTCTCAAACACTATAGGAATGTCCGCGGAAGTGAAGTGTCCAGGCTCCAGCCGGCTCTCGACGGCGGCAGGAACCGCAGCGGCAGCGGGAGCGGTCAGGTCACCGGCGGCATGAGCGGTCAGGTCACCGTCGGCAGGAGCGGTCAGGTCACCGTCGGCAGGAGCGGTCAGCCACCGGCGGCGGGAGCGATCGAGGCGGACGTCCTGAGCATGCCATGGACATCGGAAGCCGCCAGGGCAGCAGGAACTGAGCGGGTCCGGAAATGGGCGGACGAGACGTTCCTGAAAGTTTTAGAAATGGTTCAGACCTAAAAAGCACGCATACAAAAACGTCACCGCCAACGACAGCAGGGCAGGGCAGGGCAGGGCAGGGCAGGGCAGGGCAGGGCAGGGCAGGGCAGGGCAGGGCAGGGCAGGGCAGGGCAGGGCAGGGCAGGGCAGGGCAGGGCAGGGCAGGGCAGGGCAGGGCAGGGCAGGGCAAGGCAAGGCAAGGCAAGGGCAGAGCACAGAGGAGGGCGGCGGGTGGCTGGTGGCGGCGATCCCCCAGCGGCGCCCCCCCCCCCCCCCCCCGCCCGGCGGGGGCGCCGAGCCGCCCAGAGATGACCGTGCAGTTTGGACAGGGGCGCCGAGCTTCCCAGAGAGGAGCGCCGAGCGGCACGGAGATGGGCGCCGAGCTACGCGGACAGTGCGCCGAGCGAACCGCAGTGAGTTGCCTAGGGAGGGACGGACGCTGAGCGGCCCGGGAGCGCCATGCAGTCCGAACAGGGGCGCCGAGCTGCCCGGAGGGGGCACCGAGCAGCCCGAGCATGCAGTCCGGAGTGAATCAATCCACTATGTAACACTCTGGGGCTGGTTCAGTTACAACTTAGACAAAAATTAGTTCCACAGCAAGCATGGGTGGGGCTTTTCTCAGCCCGAGCCTCTCCTGGATACAAATCCAAGAGTTCTGTCTCTGTTGTCTGTCGTGATATGATGCATGCGCTTTTAGATATAGCCATGGACATTTTTCAACCTCAACTATTAATTCATTAATTTTCTGTTCAGAAAACCAGAAAAATTAAGAAAAAAATCAGACCACAGGGCCCAAAGCAGACTTGTGCTTGATTCCGTTTCAGCGGAATCAATTACAATTTCATGCCAATCCAGATGGGTTTCCAATTGATATTTCACTAGGGCATCAATTTCGAACCCGATTCCAGGGCACTCATTCCGAATCTGATTCCATTGATTTCAATTTGATTCCACTCTGGATAAAAATGTCAGATTTTACACACATTTTGTACAAACGACTCAAAGGACACAAATAGCAATATTAAATGTATTACACAGGTATACCTGGCAGGCACCTGGGAATGCTGGCGGGGCCCCTGTGCAGTGTGCATGTCGGAGGGACCCCTGAGCAAGTAAGCAAGACAACAAAACAGCCAGCACTGTCTCTTACAAGGTCGAAAGGTCCCATGAGCAGGCTGGGGGGTCCCTGGACAGACCAGAGGGCCTCTGGGAAGCTCAAGGAACATTGTAATGTTACCTTGACACTCAAAACATTGTCAACATTCAGTTGGGTGAACTATGGTAATCTGGACCCATTTTTGGAACGTTCCATTTTTGGAACACTGTATCCAAAAATGGAAACGCTACTTCCAAAAATGGGTATGCTCACTCCAAAAATGGGTACACTTGTTCCAAAAATGGGTATGGAAATAGACCTTCATGACTAAACGTGATCCACACATTGATTGGTGTGCCAACGCATTGTGCCAATGACGTCATCAGATTCAGCACCCTGGACTTTATTGATAGCATGAGCATTACAAAAATCCAAGGTTTCTTTCAAATTTTATTGAAAGTTGCACGATCTCAGGCAACACTTTTTTGTCGCCCTGAGATTGTACAATTTCGATCAAATTTGGAAGACACAATGGATTTCTGTAATGCACATGTTGTCAATAGAATCAAGTACTGAGCTTGATGACGTCATTGGCACAATGTGTTGACGCACCATCAATGTGTGGATCACATTTAGTCATGAAGGTCGATTTCCGTACCCAATTTTGGAATGAGTACCCATTTTTGGAAGTAGCATACCCATTTTTGGAAGCACCATTTCCATTTTTGGGTACAGTGTTCCAAAAATGGGTCCAGATTACCATAGTTCACCTGACTGACATTGTTATGTTACATTTGACAAGCATATCTAATGTGACTAACATGGTCGCTCATTAATCATAGTAAGATGGTAAATATACTCAATTTTGGTAATTGTACCACATAAGTTTGATCAGGATGAAAAATACCCTCCAGTGACGTCAGCAAGCTTGCTGCACCGCCCGCCACTTGTTCAGGCCTGTCACACTACCCAGGGTGATAAGAGGACACACCTACAGTGCTGTGTATGGAAGCGTGACGCCTGCTCCACCAATACCCAACTTTGTTCTCCACAACATTCACAATGTTGTCGCAACATTGTCAAAACATAAAATTCCAGCTTTATTTTTGATGTTACATTATCTGTAAGCTGGGACATCACACAACCTGATGTTATAATGTCATCCTGGTAGTCTACAGAATCATCCTAACATTTGAAGTGCCATCCAATTGGCACATTAGTGCAAAAAATCACCCCAACACCTAGCCACCATGTGCCACCAGTGCACAACAAATCATGATGGATTTTCCATGTCATTCAGTTTATAAACTTCACTTACAAGATAAAAAAAATCACAAAGTTATGTGCACACCATAACACAGATTATTCCTTCTCTCCAAAAACGCCTTGAATACCACACCAGAGCGGCAATTGTTGCAAAAATAACTTAAATACAGTATCCTAGCACACACCAAACACAAAACCGACGGATCCTCCACACGCCAAATCTCCAACACTGCTGAACATTTCGAAGTGGCGGACGCCAGCCGCAATCAGCTGTTGCGATCCGGCACTTCGACGGTTGGCGGACGCGTGTTTCGCTCAGTTCAAGTTCACACCGTGCGAGGGTTCCGGCACCCGCCGGTCCGCCAAAATACTGGCAGATTGGCGGATCCGTCCCTGTTTTGGCGTCCGTCAAAGCGCAGTGCGAACTCTCCTTAAAGGGAGTGTGCCTACTGTTTTGAACTGCCAAAATTATTTTTCCTACGATAAGTAGCTATTGTTGTGATGGCTGGATACGATGAAATTCACATCTGGAGCCCCTTTAGTTGATTTTTTGCTCATATTCGTTTTGCTTATTTTTTTGTTTTCGATATTTAAAACGACCGCCACTACAGTCCAGTCAATCAGAAGCAACAAGATGTTATAGAAAGTGGCGCACCAAAGACAAAATAATCTAACCATTCTGTCTAGTTACGGCCGCCTTTACCTGGAGCGGAGTTTCTGTTGCTTTATCAAGGCCCTAGATACTTGCTTTATACGTCTATGTTTTTGTACGTGCTAGGGTGAATTAACAACCTTTTCATCGACAACGAAAAGCGCTGTAGGTTTGTGAATAGCTTTATTGTGTTTGGACAATTCAAATTTAGACAATATAAAACTGGTAACATCAAACATGGCAAATTTGCTGGTGCAGCCTGGTTGTGGAAGTCGGGTTTCATTGATGATTAGAGCTGCTCCCAGCGTCCATATGTGCATAGTTTGAACAGGTCTCTCGTTCCACACAGGACAGAAAACCAATTGCATATTCCTCAAAATAAAATGTATGCTCAAGCTAAGGCAAAACTTCAGTTTCAGTCACTACTATTAATACAGTTCATACACACATGACTGTTGTGTACAAATATCCCAAGAGGTAAATAACTTTGTACTTGGAAGAAACTACAAACAAAATTGTTGATAATAATGCTGTGCTTCTTTGTCTTCAGAGTTCAGATGACCGATCCTGGTCCAAGGAGAGGACGAGGTGTGCCAAGACGCCTTCATTTTAGCCAGTCATCTCCTATGTAAGAAACTATTATGTTACTTTTGTATTGTCCTAGTCCCATTATGTTCTATGCACAATACATGTTTCTGAATCAGAAGCATGCATTAATTCTCAGAGATCATCAGTGTCTAATTACCTGTTGGGAGTCAGACAGCCATTCAATAGAGCACATGTGATGATGGGTGCAAATTGACCTGAGGAGTTGGTGCACCCTGATACCCCAATAAACAAGCACATGTGATGTATTATCATAGGCGTAGGAACCAGGGGGCCATGGCCCCCTCACTTTTTGGCCATTTTTGTGGCTAAAATCTTAATTTTTACTTGGTGAGAAAGGGTTGTGATGGAAAAAGGTTCACCAAGACAAGAACAGCCCAAATCTGCAAAGAAATATTCCACAGTGGGGTTGGGGTTCTCTCAAAACGGGATCACAGTTTCACTGGCCCTCCACTTTTTGTGACGTTCCTACATTTGTGTATTATGGTTGACAGTGCATGTCAGAGTGTGAGCAATAGAGGTGGAACTCGTGGAAGAGGCAGAGGTCGTCAACGTGGACAGGCTGCCAGTCGACCCACACAGGCGAGATCTCTGCTTGGCCAGTCAAGCTTCCAAAGGTAATAATGTATGTCGGTGCAAGAAATGTAAATAAGCTATCATGGATATCATCATATTTATAAGGTAAAGGCATCTCTTCATCGACCATTGAACAAACAGTGATTGGTCATTTAGTGAACAGGTTACTGTTACTGCTCTTTTGGCCTGACGTCACTATTTGTATGTACTTGCTTGATGCCATTGCTCTGGTCTTAATGTCCTGGTGATCGATAATTATGTGATATATGCATAATTCCATTTCCTTTGTCATAATTAATTGCCATAATTCATTTTAATTGATCTCCACCGGACTCAACTTTCAACAGGAATGTGGAGGAGATCGAGCGCCTCGCTCAAGAAGAAGACGCTCATCTTGTTGTAATGATTATTATGTGAAATACTATATCCTCAGTAGTGTTTTCTTAGCCTAGATGGGCTTTGAACAGTACCCAACAGTTTTTAGCACTTTGTTGTAGCATTGCATGCTGTTCCTGCAATCCAGTATTGACATCTTGGTTTCTGGAAATGAAGAAGCTATATTTCAATGATGGTATAGTTTCTTTGTTTTTGGACACCTGTGTCAAAGTACAACATTGTGCATGACTTGCCTTAATTTGTATGTATTGTAGTATGCCGCTTAATTTGGTCATGAACAGACAACAGTGTCAGTTGTAAATGTATACAGTCTCTGCTGTTTTCAAGATTGCTAACCAGCTGTATGGTATTGCATTCCTTGAACAAGAGTGAGATGATTAATCTTTTTCACTTATTACCTGGTGAAATAATACAGACAGCTGTCATTTTTTCTGCTTGATGGGCTTACAACTATTTATTTTAGTTTGGATGTTTGCATGTTTGCATGTAGCCTTGCATGTTTAGTTGAATCCAGAATTGACACCTTGTTTTTTAACATTGTGAATCTGTATTTCAATGAGGACATAGTTTCCTCATTTTGGACACCAGTGCTCAACAACGCTTCTGTGTTCCGCGGGAGACTCGTGTCATGATCTTTCATTGGAGTATACTGCTCAACTTTAGTCATGGAACAGTGTATATCTTGTCAGTGGCAGACTTAAAAAGAAGCTTTGCATCTACATGTGGTTATTAGATACATTTGCCATATGGCATAATGCCAGTCAAACATATCATTATGTGATTTGATATACACACATTGTTGATTTTATACTCACTACTGAGTACTGACAGATTCATGCTTACAATTGCATTCATCATTTTCATACCAGGATGCAGTCCATACGTTGGCGACTGGTGGGACACTGACAGCTGTGTTCCTGGACATGGTCCGGAGGTACCCGCCATTGAGGTGGGAGTTTCTGGGGCAGCAACTGTACGGCCAACAACATGAAACGGGCCAGGCGCCAGCAGCGCCTGGCCCGTCCGATTCAGAAGCATCAAGCTCTACTCCGACATGGTGCACATGTGGAAGGTGAAATATGCCAGTTAGTGATATACTCTATTGTAAAACTAATAACACTAACTGCAAAATTGTTGATGACTTATTCAAACTAAATCATTGGCAATGGTCCTCCTATTTGAAAAGTCTGCAATAAACTATTGATATATAATGCTAGAAACAACCAGATGTTTTGTATCCCATAATTTTGCTTGATGTCATGATACTGCGTTATCACTTCATAATTGTTCCTACAATACACATGTGCTACATTAAAAAAAGTAATTCCTTTCAACCTGGGACTCTAATTGAAGGCATAACATTTGTATACGCATGTTTGCCTTCTTCCATGTGTCCCAACAACAGTGGAAGAAGTTAATATTTACAAACACCTTTATTTACGATCCACAGGTGTCAGGAGATGCCAACGGCAGACGAACGTGTCTGCTGCAGAATGACTCCTTGCCTGGAGACAGACCCGGTGAGATATACTCATCTATGCGCTCTAACATCAATTCCGGGCGTAGGTTTTCCAGAAAAGTTGGGGGGGGGGGGGGGTATGGGGCTGGGATGGGAAAAATCGTTTGTAGTATCATCAAAATCCACAAAATCCAGATTTGTCCCCGGATTTGCCCCACTTCCTCGTCCAAGTCCCCCCCCCCCCCCCCTGCCAAACTGAATAGGATCCTACACCCATGGTTCATTGATTGCCTTATGCAAAACGTATGACAAATGTAATCAGTTCACCTCCCGCCGCCGTCCAGGGGGGGGGGGGGGGGTGATTGTTCCTGGGCGCGGCGCCTCTGGCCGACGTAACCGTGGCACCCGCCCCGACACACCCCTCTGCCGTGTCATTGGGATGTGTGTGAGAGCAGTGGTAGTGTGTTTGGTACCGGGCCGCCGGCTCAGTGTGACTCGTGTTACGAGTTACGAGCGTGCCCTCCAACCCACCGGACACGCGCACGACTGTCGGTCGCGGCCGTGCCGTCCGGCTCAGACTGCCGTCACTACCTGATGCTCCATCCAACACTATGCATCGATATCTGCTCCGGCTCCTCGTGCTGCTGGCGGCGGTCCGCCTGCTAACCGTCACCGTGACCCGTGATTGTCGCCCGCCGGCTTCCCGTGCCCACCGGGCAGCTCCGCGCCGTCGCACGAGGACCGGCTGTCCCGTGATGCCATGACCGGAGGCCTGTTCACGGACTCTGCGGTTGGCTGCGGTTTCGGCGGTCAGCAGTGGTCGGCAGCCAGGCTCCTAGAATTGCTTTGGAGCTGGGGTGCAGAGTGGAAAATGCTGACTAAAAATAAGTAAAAAGAGTGGACAATTCAACCAAAAAGCATATGTACCAGGCTTTATCACCCAATTACCTGCTCACCAAAATGAGTTATTCTTATTACCCATGCAAATTCTTACCTGTCTTTCCATCCAAAGGTTGTCCCTAGCATTACATCCATAGATCAGTATCAGGTTTCCAATTATCCAATACATTTTAAAATAAGGAGTGGAAAATTCACAGTAAAACTCAGGAAAAAGAGTGGAAAAATAGTATCCATAGGGTGTCATTTTCCACCCAAATTTCCCATTGCTAGGACACTGTCGGCAGCCGGTGGGGTAACTAAAAGTGGGGATGGGGCGAACGGTATGACGTCACACGGCTGCGGTTGGCTGCGGTTGGCTGCGGTTCCGGCGGTTGGCACGGATCAGCCGTAGGATGAAATGTCCGTGTGTTCAAAAGACGCCTGCTTGTGATGACGCATGAGGAAAGGGGCGGGGCTAGAGCCTGCTGGAAACCGCCGAACCGCAGGTGGTCGTGAACAGGCCTCCGGTCACCGGGCCGCCCGCGGGCATCCCGTGGTACACGTGTACCTATGGATGCTCCATCTGCGGTCTTCAACCACAACCATCTGGTCGCACGGCGCCCCTGTTTGGGCGCCGTTGGGGTGGCTGACCCTGTCCGGGCCGTGGACACTGGACACCACCCTGTGCCGCGCTGGCCTGCCGACTGCCGGGGAGCGTACAGCGGACCGACACGGGCGGCGTGCTCACCGGCACGGCTGCAGGGGCGGCGAGGTTTGGCGGAATGGGGCGGTGCGAGCGGCGAGCGTGTACTCTCAATATGCAATCACTTAAACTTAAAACCGTCGAGCTTCGTCTTGAGATAGTCGCGGAACTACGACATCGTCCTCCTACCGGAAACGTGGCTATCTCCGCGTCTGAGCAGCCGTCTCCTAGTTTTCCCGGGGTATACCCTCCCAAGAGCCGACCACCCTGACGGGCGTGGGTACGGCGGGGTGACCATCCTCTGCAAAAGTGACATCCAAGTCGCCGTTCAGAAAACTCCTGAGGTCAATGATCCCCAATGCAAACTGGAGTCTCTCTGGAAGTCCGGGGCAGCATAAGTACTTATTGGAGCTGGCGGTGTGCACCAGTGATTGGGCCAGGAAAGCACAAGTTTGGAATTTATTTTAAAAAATAAATTAATTGGTATATTTGTTTTTGCACTCACCAACCACCATTGCACTTCAATTTCGAACTTATTGTTATTTTTTGGGTGAGACCTTTGTCACCATTTGTTTCAGCAATGCCGGCTGTTCACGCAGCAGCCGCTGATGCTGTCGATCGGGGCCATGTACGCTGGAGAGAGGTCGGCAACAGGACCGCTGGACCTGCCGGACCACGGCGCGCTCAATCGGCCCATGCGGTACCACGCGTATCGCAATTTCGTCTTGTGGTGGTGAGAATGTGTAATATAAAGATACATTGTGACTCATGCTTTGGAGACCCACCTATCACTTTTACTAGACAATATTTACGGCAAAATTATTACAATAAGTACGGTGATATTTGTCGGCTTGTAACAACGCAAAAAGAAAAACGCGTGAGGCAGTGCACTGACAAAGTGTGAGGACGTGTAGATATACATTAATAATGAATTACATGGAGTAAAAATATTCATCCTGAACGTTCACAGTGATTATTGTCAAATATCGCCCCTCCGCCACAGCAAAAGCATTGCCGCGCTACTCATGTCCCTCTCCGCGCGGCGGCGCTAGTGTCGTCTAGTGGGAATGGCTCCTGGGCGGCGCAACTGCTGGAATTGTTCGTCCATACTTATAGTGGTCAATGCGTCGAACAGGCAAACATACCATGCGTAAAAACAAACGGACAGTGTATTCGATGCTGACAGCAAAGATACATCACACGTGACAAGCTGTGGAACAAGTTCCACAGTAGGGCAAATGACACGGACATTGACAAGCCATTACAAAGTTTAAAAATGTGACATAATCCCCATAACCGCAATGGAAGCCGAACGCTCGACTTCGTCAGGCATAGTGACGTAACAAAAATGTTTACAGGTGGGGTTCCCTCGGACGAGGCGTTCGGCGCACCATACCGTCCTGCGTCGTCTGGGGTGTCCGCCGACGGTATCCGGAGCCCAACAACGCCGGGTACGTAGGATTCAAAAACATCCTGCGAGAGCTTTGAGTCCGCCGTCGTCGAACGTCCGTCCACACTCTCCGAGCAGCTGTGCGATCGTCTTCATCCGCCCTAGCCGACTGTGCGCGCTACACAGCTGCAGCTGCAGCTCGCCCGTGACCGCCTGTCCCGTCCCGTCATGGGAACCGCCTGTGAGCCTCCCGCTGCTCTAGAAGCTCGCGGATGCCCTCTACTGACGGTCTGGTTCCTGGGTTCACGTACGGGTGAAGGACGCGTGGGTCATCAGCGGACATCGGGCGGGGGACGGAGATCGCCACATCTTTTCGGCGATCCACCATCTTGCGGAGCATCTCCGCGACGTAGTGGTACGTTTTTGCAGCCCGCTGCGGGCGCAGGACGAACTTTCCCTGCGCGCGGCTGTAGACCGGCACACACCTGTGGAACAAATGTATAGTTAAGGCTGAACTCGTTCGTTAACGTGACTGGGCTGATACTGCTGAGCTGTGGGTTGGCAAACATGTATCCTGTATTTAAAATTAGGCCATTACGCATTATGATAATAGTTTGTTGCTGAACACAGAGGAAGCGTTTGTTGCATTCCACAATTGTAAGACCGTTTTGCATTGGAACATTGACACATTTCATCATGCATGTGACGAGGGTGATGCTGAATCGTTGTATTACCTCTCGTGGCCGTCATTATCCTTCAGGACCTCGCGGTCCATGTGTGCGTCGTAGTCTATGACGGCCATGTGTTTGCGTGCCTCGAACATGGCTGGCCTGTGGAAGTGATGACCGAAAATTGAAGTACAGAATGACAGTGTTCATGCGACATCATCATCATGAATCCAGTATGTGATTGTGAAATATATGTGCCGACAAGTGTCATTAGTTTCCAAATAATTAATTGGTAATGTTGGATGATACTAAAATATTTATCATTTTTTATGGTATCGTTTGGTCCCACACATTGGTGAAGTATATCTAATGGTGAAGTATATCTAACAGAACATTTCATATCATTAATTGAATGCTGAAGGATTATCAAACATATTAGTGACATTTTTACTACGTTGCAGTGACACCACTGTAACCAAAATTTGAAACATTAAAAAAAAATCCATACATAAATAACGTACCAGAAGAACACCTGTTTGGTCGTGTACAGTGTTGTGGAAGCTCTCGAGCCTTCCGGTGTGCCTGTAACATTTCAATCACGAGCTAGTGTGTCTACTTTCCTTACAATCCACGGGCATGCATGCATAATAATCCACTCGTGTTTGCACGTCACTTTCCAAACGTTGCTCACTTTACACACCCAGCACGAGAAGAAATTATGGTAGAAACAATTGGTATTCATTACAAATGTGTACAAATACAAAATGTATTTACCCAGAGGAGTACTGTTCCGCGCGCCAGACGACGGCAAGAGAGATACAATGAGAAACAACACCATTAACGACGCCGATACTTATAAGAGTACACAATATCTCGTATGTACCAAATTTGCAATATTTGGTACTCGTATGTACCAAATATCCTTTACTAGTTTCGGACTATTTGCTGAATGAAATGGGTCAAGCAACCAACAACACCAATGAACTGCGTAGATAGTTATAGTAGCCTCACCTGTACCGTACTAGGTACGGTAGTTTGCGGCGCAGCTTGTCGCTGAACACCACCTCTCTCAGCGCGTTGTGGGCTGAGCTGCCGTAGGTGAGGAGAGGTGGCCGGTCAGCTGGAGGTCCCTGCTCGTGCTGGCACGCGTTCAGTGCCGTTTCGTGCACTCCGCACACATGGTGGGCACTCATCTCGAACATCTTCTGCTCGCATCAAAGAAAATTGTGTGGTCACTTCCTTTGTTATCGGAATATTGAACAATGCTCAATGGTTTATGTATACATCAACAAAGAACGCAGGCCAACTGACACATTTCTGAATATGTATTGGGATAATAGACCGCACATACAATTAATTGACAACATAAACAGCACAACAAACGCTATTGCGTGGTGACATGATCAGACAATAACACTTAAAGGGAAATAATGACCTTTTTCCACAAAAATGGAGTTAGCACTAGCACTAGCACAGGGCGCCATCACTGGCCGGAGGGGCGCCATCACTGATCGGAGGGGCGTCGGCACTGATCGGAGGGGCGCAAGCTTTGCATGCGCGCCTCGGGTCCCAAGGACCAGGTCATGCCCTGAATGACCGTATACTCTGTACGCCACTGGTGCCTGTCCTCTTGGCGATGCTAATTACAAAACAAAAATGGTCCGGGGCCTTCGGCGCCCGTTAGAAACGATACGCACTTTCCGTACTGTTCGTATATGTATATAGGCGCCCTGCTGAAATGGACGGTATTTTAATTTGGATTGGCGTGCTTTGAATTTGGATTGGCGGCCTCACGTGCCGGGGTCTACTTTATCGCCGAGAGGGGCATTTCAGCATCTTTTTAACTGGGGTGGCAAAGTGCCGTCACTGGGCTTGCATTCTTCGTGACTGGGGTGGCAATTGCCACCCCAGTTACTATGTTAAAATACGCTATGTACAGACCAAACTTCCTGACTTCCAACATTATGCCTATATGTGAGCATTGCATGACAACAATTATCTTCATAGGGTTGCTGTCCCCCAACTCTCTGCACGTGGCGCTGCCCTCAACATAATATATCATACAAAGTAAGAGTGCATACTTTGGTTTCTTCGGCAGAGGATGTGCTGCAGTTGGTGTCAGCTGAACTTCACTGCTGCCGCTGGAAGCCAGAGCTGATGGGCCGGCGGCAGGCTCCGGGTCCATGTCAGGAAGGTGCCGGAAAGGCAATGTCACTGAGGTCATGAAATGAGCCATTATAATGCCATTAGATACTTAAAGGAAATAGTTCACCTTCAACATGGGTTTTGAACTGCGATAGCAGTTTTGTAGCCTGTGTTGGGAAACCCCTATCTGCAAGTTTCTTGACTGAAAAGACTCCAGCCAAATATATTTGATTTTTTGGCGAAGGAATGCGGTGCTGACGAAAGAATGCGGTGCTGACGATGGCCTGGGCAGAGGCTATACAATCAGCCAATCAGCTTGCAGCTGGTGCTAGCAAGCAAACCGCCGGTTGGCACTTCTCTAATGCGAGTCTATCCTTATGTGACTACCCTCTCAAACCAGCTTTGTGCTCCCTTAGCCTGGTAAGGGCCCCTTGGACTGTCGTAAGGCCTCTGCTGAAAGCTCAGTAAACACCCTATCAGGCCCAGAAGGGCCCTTTCAGACCAGTATGGGGCCCTCAAAGGTCTGGAAAGGTCCTTCTCAGTCATGACTGTGCCTCAGGCTTGGCAAGGTGTCCTCAGGCCTGACTGGACAAAATACACTCACTACGCTGGACGCCTCTGCAGAGCCGTTGCGCCGAAATTTATTGGGTGCTCACCGCATGCACAACACCTGTCAACACATACAAATGTGAAGTCAGCGTGTGGAAGGCCTCACAGCGCCGCGTCAATCTCGGCATCAGGGTGTTGCCGTCTTTCAGTGCAAAGCATCAGGGCCATGCCCCCCCCCCATCTAGGGGGGGGGGGGGCAAGGGGCCATGCCCCCCCCCCCCCCAAGGTCCTGAAACTACGATTTGCCCCCCTCAAACGGTCGGACGTACAGTTGTAAACATTGCCTTTGCAGCAGTCAAAATCCAGCTATCCACATTGAAAAACCTTAAAATATTGTGGCGCTTCGCGGCATGATACAAAATTCGTAATTGCTTATAAAAATTTGGAAAATGGGCAAATTAATTAATTAAGTGTGGCAGAGGCTCTCCTTAGCGGTACCTAATTGCTAGCCCCAGGGCCCACTCCCTTCATACAATATTTACTTTCAAGCAGGCTACATGTTTAGCTAGTCTGCTGAGCTTCGAAAAAAGGTGACGCGAACGTGAAGACGCGGACATCGGCTCCCGGAAGCTGCTCCAGCGGTGCCCAACTTGCTGGACCGAAGAGCCTAATAGTGGGACCAGGCCAGGAACATCTCCCCAAGCCATCTCGCCCCAGCCTCCTCAAGATCCACAGGGACCATTTATGCGCGGAAAAGTCGTTCTGCCTTTTGCTGCTTTTAAACCGTTTGCACTGTTACCAGTTGTTTGTTGCAGTTCAGTTATACATATGTAATGTATACAGTTATTATCATATGTACTATTGAGCGCTGACTGCCACCGGTCATCATGATTTACTATCCGAGGAATATGTATATGAAAAACTACCTTAATTTCAATCGTTTTCATCATACCGAGATATGCAACCAGGAATAGAGGTTACCTGAGGTTTGGCTCCACTCATGGTCTGGTTCCAATATTAAAGTTTTCCACGACCTAAAATTTAAATTTTCACGCCGCTTCGCGGGGTCACATCGGTGGCTATCGTCATAACGAAGCCATCGTCATAACGAAGCGATCGACATCGTCTTTGGTTCGCTGTAACGGTGAATTGAATGAATAGCATTTTAGCTTCTTATCCTCTACGTCTACAAGGCCCATATTTCTGAGTGTTATCAGGCAAACCCGTAAAATGTCAATATTTTTCAATGTTTGTCATCATACCGAGATGTGTAACCAGGAATACGGGTTACCTGAGGCTTGGCTCCTCTCACGGTCTGGTTCCAATATTGAAATTTCGTTTTCCACGACCTAAAATTAAAATGTGCACGTCGCTTCGCGGCGTCACATCGGTGGCCATCGTCATGACGAAGCCTTCGGTTCGTTGTAACGGTCAATTGAATTAATAACATTTTAGATTTTTATCCTCTACAAGGCCCATATTACTGGGGTTTATCAGGCAAACCCGTAAAATTTCGTGGCGCTAAATAACATGTGCCTACCTACTATAACATGGAAACCACATTACAAATGCTGCAAACGCACACGCATACAAATGGGGGGGGGGGGGTACATTTTTTCCCGTCATATTAGCCGACCCCTACCCAAAAGAAAATCGGCCACGCCCCTGCCCCTGCCCCCCCCCCCCCCCCCACTCAACAATTTTTTGGAAATACGCCACTGGATTTGCCCCCCCCCCCCCCTAAAACCCACGGCTTGATCCACCCTGTATTGCATGGCAAGGTCCATCCAGTGAGCGCCGTCCCCGAGCACAGAGTACCACTCTGGCTGCTCCACCCCTCGCGCAGAACGGCAGTTGTGAACCCTTTGCTTTGGTACTGGCCGTCGCCGCTGACCCCATCCAGTACCGTTTGTCCACGGCTGGCAGGTGCTCAGCGATGGTGGAGGCCACCTGTTCGCCAGCTCCCCCGACTTTCCGCATTTGAGGAATTTTTTGGAAATTACTTCTATAAATGGGAACGCATTTTCCAAAAATGGAAGTTCCCGAGAATATAAAATTTAACCATAGTGTGCCCGACTGAATTGTGAAGTCAGTGGCGAGGCTCCTGGCAGGAGCAGCCCAGTCGTGGACCAGTGGACAGTGGACCCAGTCGTGCGGCCTTTAAGGATGGAACCGGAATCTCGGGGGTCTGTGCGCCGAACTTTTGCTAGATGAAATTACGCTGGACGTGCGCTGAAATTTTCGGCGCAATATCCAAATTACGCTGGACATGTTGGTGAAAGCGTGTATTTTTTCCAGTCGGGTCCTCAGGTCCTCATACATGGATGGACCCAGGCAATGTTGGATTTTTCATTTCATGACTTGGTCCCGGAGAGTAAAAATCCATAGGCGGAGAGTAAAAATCCATAGGCGGAGAGTAAAAATCCATAGGCGGAGAGTAAAATTGCATTGTCAGGCAAGTTAAGATTTTCATTTTTGTTTTTAATTATTGTATTTGGAAAGTAAAAAAATCCTGATTTGTAATAGATATTAAATCCTTGAGGAAAATTGAATTATATTTTAACTACAATGTCGGTAAGATCAGGCGAAAAGAGAGCAAATTTCCTGAACAAATATGGAGAGAGCAAAATTCTTTAGACCCAAAAAGTCCAGAAAATGGCCCAAATTTCAAGGCTGGACCCAGGCCCATCCATCCATGCAGGACCCAGGCCCATCCATCCTCCTCAGACATTTTAGGGGGCACATGCCACCTTGCCCCACTGGATCCACCCCTGATGCTAGTCAATAAAGTGTAAACTAAATTTGGCACAAATGGTAAGCTGTTACAATGATTTTCAAAGAAATCAGTGCTGCCAAAATGTGTATTCCTTCACAAGGCAAAGTTTATCAAAGTTAAGCACCTACTTCAACATGAGTGGTAACAGTAAGGATCAACACGTACCAGTGATGGGATGGCAGACCTCTTCAACTGAACATGTGATTCTGACTCATAATCATGAGACTCAAAGTGCCTGGAGCACACACACATTTTGTCATAGGATTTTGAGTCAGCGTCCTTCGATCTGCATGCTGCCATCCAAGCAGCCAACAGTTGGCTGTCCGCCACTGGTACCCTGAAATACAAAACATATATAAATGCACATTTATTTCTGCATTGATTTAATTTATTTAACCAATACTCTCAAATTTGCTCCATGAATCAAACAGTGATTGAATCATTCAGGTTCAAAAATGAATCGTGATTGAATCATCCCACCAAAAAAAAATCAATAGCCAGTCTGGACCAAACATGAAAGGCATTTTCTTCGTCAAAAATAATTCAACATATTTATTGAATGATCTATCAAAAATAAACATTAAAATACAATTATAATATCTAATAGCTCTTTTGAAGATGATCATTGAGACAAAAACAATTATAAAAACTGAAGCCTTATGCTTACGCTAATGACATGTTTTTAATAAGGGACAAATTTCAATCATAGTCCATTTTCAGGTTACCAATCTGATTAGTTGCAGTTATGTCTATATGTCATGTTAATATTACTAATTAATTTTAAAA
Source organism: Chirona hameri (assembly GCA_036785665.1). NCBI lineage: Eukaryota > Metazoa > Arthropoda > Thecostraca > Balanomorpha > Balanidae > Chirona > Chirona hameri. Next base: position 98,659 of record JAXIVJ010002040.1, read on the forward strand.
TACTTAAAAATACCTACAAACATTTGTAAATTATGAACCATTGATTTTTCACATTTATTATGTGTTAAGAATCAGAATCAGGTTACTGCCTAACCTGAAGACGGCCTATGCCAATGACGAATACTGCCTTACCTAACATTTAAAATACATTATAATAGTCAACAGGCTTAGGTGTTCAATAATTATTTTTATTCAAACAACTATCAGTCAATATCGTATGACAACACGTCACGCACCGGTGCAGCGATCGAGGTACTCCTTCGTAGTCATGTGCACGCTTTTTGTATCTGCAACCACGGACGCAGCACTGGTGCGGCATTTCCACAAATGACCGTTATTGTGTTTGTTTTAAGATTTGTCAAAGCATTAGCCAATATTGTCAAGTTACTGGAATGACGATACCCATTATCTAACAAATACCACGATGACACAACTACCGAAGATACGAACAAGATAGGTCGCAATAAAAGCTTGAACTTTCGCAGCAGTTGGCCGCCAGGGACCACTAGTGAGCCAGGGCTAACACCATAGCTCACTAGCGGTCCCTGGCGGCCAACTGCTGCGAAAACTCCAGCTCTTAGTGCAAGCCCGAACATCACATACAATGAGATCGCATCGCATACAACCAGTCTGGTTCAATGTAAACAAACCGTCGAAAAGCATGATGGCCGCCCAGATTCTGTTCGGCAGCTGCCATCAGCGCGCACGAGCTGTTTGGTCGAATTTCTATTGCCCGTTGATAACGATATACTAGCGGTGTAATCGATAGTTGCAGTGCTTTTAGTAGTGGGAAGTCATCTGGAGTCTACCCGATAACTTTTTGCTCCCAAGCAAATTACTGGAGTCTTTGAATATCTCAGCAACTAGGGTGAATCTGGAGAAATGAAGCAATGGTTCAATTCAGAAAATTGTGTTCTATAGACCAGTGGCAATAACTCCAAATAAGCGATGTCAGTAGGCACACTCCCTTTAAGTCTTTGCTTATCAATCCACACAGCAGACGCCTGTGATATAGATTATTAATCATTCCTAAATTGTACCAACATTTGTTATTTCATTGTAATTTGGCCTGTTTCCCAAATGATGAATATGTTCGTATTTATAACATTTTATAAACGTTTACTTCTTTTGCTTCAAATACTTCAAAAGTATGCTTTTTGAAGATAACTTTTGCCCTGCTAATACTTATTAATCTTGATTTTGAGTATTTGCGAGGTAAAATGGCGCATTGTCGACATTCATTCATCTTCGTTCTTTAACGAAGGGAAATGACAAGCTGATGACGTCATGTCTCAACCTGACTTGCATTGGTCCGTATTCTTCTGCTTCTAGCACGGTAGATAAAAACACTAGTCCGCCGGTATCTATTGTCTTGAGTCTGCCTACTAGTTTCCTTACTAGACAACATCAAATATAAATATTGTGCTGTGAGGTTGATTTTTTGCTCTAATTGCAATTAATACAAAAATATGTATTTTGAATGCCGCATCATTTTCCTTGGTGATCAATCAGACCGAGCTTTGATAATTGTTACATCAACTGATGTTTTGCACCAAGACGTCACATCAATAGCCACTTCTCTGGAGTTTTGGTCGGATGTTTTGTATTTTGTGTTTCTTTCTCATTCTCAGGGAAAACATTACATACACAAATAGCCATATATATTATGGGGGCTCGGGTTGAGGAATTTTTAAGCCACAGCCACGATTACGATAGAGCGTTTGGTCAGTAGCTCTATTTTTAGCTTTGTGGTCTGTCCTCAATTGTTATTTTATTGATATGAGAATATGATCTTAAAGTGAATAGTTCACATTTAACATGGGGTTTTGAACTGAACAGATACAATGGGCTGTGAAAGAATTACCTTGCTACGCTAAGCAATTTTGGTAATAGTTCAGAAATTCACCTCCCAGTTATTGGTGTTATTGATGTCTCTAATAGAAGAGAGCATTATTATGACAGACAGAAAAGTGTACCAGTAATACCAAAGCTATGATGTCACCAAAAATGATACATAATCAAACCCTAACCTTTACAGCAATTATGGTCGCAGGGACCCACGTTTAGAACGCTTTGCTCGCATTCGCTCACTGCACTGTGGCCCTACCCCGGATCATCTTGTAAACATTCAAAGATAACCCATTTTTCAGTCTGTCTTAATATTATTGTCAGCCGACTACTCTTCTTCTGGGGGACCTCAAGAACACCATAAACTGGTGAGGTGATTTACTAAACTAATACCACAATTTTGACAGGACTAGTGGGCTACTATTAGAAGAAGTTCCGGCGATATTCCGCTTTTGCACACCTTTATATAGGCAAATTGAATATTGTATACTAATTCTACATGTCTGATTTCATCAGAACTGCACTCAAAACAGGGACATTATCAGTACTTACCTAACAATAATTATTTGTATCACCTGTCAATAGCCTCAGCTGACCGCCCGCAACGACTCCGCCATTACAATGTAAACAACGTGGGTTCAGAAATGTGTCAGATACTGGCTATCATATGACGTCATGTGTATCTGGTCGACCACTAACCCCATCACCTATCTATGCTCTATCACGCTCTATCTAAACCCTATCTACTAAACCCTATCATGCTTTCACTAAACCTCCGTTCCTGGCGGAGCGCAGGATTTGTATTTGAGACCGAAGGTCGGCTGTGCAGCGGCTGCTACCACATGACCTTACTGGATACATATCTGGTGCATTAAAAAAAAAACAGCCCACGTTGTTTACATTTCAGGTGTAATAGCGGAGTCCTTCCGGTCTGCTGAGGTGATTGATGGTTGATAAAAATCATTATTGCCAGGTAAGTACTGAGAATGTCCCTGTTTTGAGTGCAGTTCTGATGAAATCAGACGTGTAGAATTAGTATACAATATTCAATTTTCCTATAAAAAGGTGTGCAAAAGCGGAATACGACAGAAGTTCCGGGCACCTGCAACTTGTTTTAGGTCCTCAACAGTATATGTTACAAGCAGCCTGCATATATATGCCTTAACCAGACTGGAAGAAATCCATGTTATCATCAACATGTCCAGTGTAACTTGCTGAATGCAGCAAAATTGTGTGCAGTGTCCAGCATAAATTACTGCTTGCATCATAATTTTGTGCAGCGTCCAGCGTAAATCACTGATTGCACCAAAATTTTGCAGCAGCGTCCAGCGTAAATGAACAAATATACAGAAATTTTATTCCATTTTTACCAGAATCAGAATCATATTTGATTCCATTGGCATCTGGGTGGAATTGGAATCAGGGGCTGGGGGAGTCAATAATTTTTAGAATATGATGGAATCAGAATCAGAATCAATGGCAATTTCAAGTGGTTATGTGTTATTTTTGTAAAAAACACTCTGACCATGAATTAAACTTATCTGAAGGCAATTTGTTTATTTGAGCATGTATACATAAAGTAAAGCTGGGCGATTATTGTTTGACTAATGAGTGTCAATACAAATGGTCAGTAATTCAACCTATTTAGGTGGAGACATACAATGATGTTCCCTTATGGCAGTTTTATGTTTGTTTTTTGTACCATACATTCCATAATATCATATCTTTCAAGACAGTGATTTCTTTGAGTATCATATTGGAAAATAGCAGCTTGCAATATGTCCAATTGTCAATCAGATTCAGAATAAATTCCCCTAGTAAAATATATATTGGAATCAGAATTGAAATCAGATCCATCTGGCTTGGCATGAAATCAGAATCAATTCCACTGAAGCAGAATCAAGCACAAGTCTGTTGAGATGAATGCACCAGCACATAGTGCTATTTTGCTTGGATGGCTTGTGATCAGACTGGTTATTGATTTGACTCTGATTGAATCAATTAGAGTCGTTCAATCAAAATCCCTTGAATCGAAGGAGAAAGATTCACTGCCAGATTTTGTTCCATAGGTCTGTGAAGCACCGCTAAGTGTCCAATTGATAGAACACTGCACGGGCTATACTACAACGAATATTTGTATCTCAAGTTGACCGATACTGTCGTCACAGATGTCTCGGAAATGGCTATCCGTCGTGTCGCTTGCGACGATTGATAAATTTGCCGTGCGCCAAAAAATAAAGTGTCAATATTTTGACCTGATCTCAAGGTCAGTCAAATTTAAACACGTAGCCAGTCAGATGCTCTATCAGATACACACCTGGCGATGCTTCATAGACCTAAGGTTGCAAATACTGTCGTCGCAGATATCGTCGCTAACTTAATGGATATAAACCCGCCCGGGTGTTTGTGGAGCGTGAAGGACGGAGCGGCGTGATTCGAACATATCAGTGCGAGGCCCACTGCATTTGTCTGCTTTTTCGTGTAGAATCATCAGGTGGACGTTTGCATTCGCAATTTCGGGGTTCTGCATTGCACATGACACGTGGCATGATTAAGGAAGAAATACATGTAAAAGCGCCTGGTGTCAGCGCAGTTCGAACCCACGACCAATCTACGAATACGCTAGGAGTAGGCAGCTATACCGACTGAGCTATTTGGGCTGATGTGGCGGAACACTGTTATTCAGTCTCCAATATTGGATATCTGCCAGCTCAGGACAGGTGACCTCTTGACCCTCGAGACAGACGGCCCTGACCACCACCCGGGTCGCGGCGCATTCCATTCCGACAACGCCCCGTACTCCCTCCCTCCCTCCCCCTCCCCAGGTCACGCACCTGCCAGACAGCCACAATGGGTACCAACCTACGGTGGGGAAACCATCTTTGTTGTGCCTATCGCGACTGTAGCGCCACGTGGTGGCAAGGGAAGATCATTATAAGACCGACTGTACATGTACATACATGTACATGTATATGTATATAATATGTTTTATCATCTGGGCTGGGCAGGACTTTATTTAAGCAAAGCTGCAGCATTAATAACACAGTCTGCTGTGAAACTGTGGGCTCTTTCATAGCTATTGTCATTGTCCAGTAGTTCTGTCATCATTGGTCTCTTTTTGTTGTCTTTACTAGCTATCTGTAAATGATCGGTCTCTTTTTGTTGTTTTTACTAGCTATCTGTAAATCCCAAGTTGTTCTTGATGGGGGTGTGGCAGAGGGCTCTACAAGCCTGTATTTTAAGGCTTTACCATTTATTTCAACTGGAATTAAGCTGTGCAAAGCCCAGTATTTGTCACAGAAGGGTGATATTTACGTTTGGTTGGTGAAAGCATGCTTCTTCCATCAATTTTGGAACCAACTTTGAGTGCTGTTAGTCAAACCTGTGCCCAATCAAATTGAGAGATAAGTGACACTTGACAGTGTAATTGTTGTGGTATGATACAAAATATTTAGTTTCTACAATGACATGTGCTTTCAGATTGATGGGTACCTCACATATGAAACCATCCACCCAGAGCGAGCCTGTGAATCTCCGGGAGCTTACCAGTGGACCCAAGCATGTCTCATTTGCTGATGACACATCCAGTCAAAGCCAGGTAGAGTGTTATCGATTTGTCAATGCAACTGCTCAGTGCCCACTACCAGACGTGTCCAATCAATGCTACTGCTGTTATTCCATTGTTAGCATTGCCTCAAGTTCTTATGAGTCTCCATTTCCAACTCGGATTACATTTAACTGTCTTGCTCTTGGGTTGTTCTTGTTGATGTTGTGCCATATGGCTGTTCTGTATGACCTGTCCCACTCCCATATGACCCGTCCCACGTGACCCATGTCATGTGCTCGGTTTCAGCTCAGCTGGCACGACGTCAGCGGCCGTCTGTCCCTGCTGGGTGACCGGCTATCGCGGGTGTCCAGTCTCAGCTGGCGCAGCGGACGGTCGGGCGACTCGACCCCACGCAGCCCCACCCGGCCCTGGTCCCGCGTCTCACGCAGACGGTACTGACGCGTATGATGACCGCTTTCCTTAATAGTATTAGAAGTGGTAACATTTGTCATGATCCACACACGAATTCAGGATTTATGATCCATATGAAAATGTTCATACAGCAAGCAATGAGTTAGGACGAGATAAGTCGACTTCATTCTTCTGACTTGTACCGTAATGCGCCGTCAAATTGTATTTGACTTCGTAATGGATTCTCCTGTGACGTGCTTGTAGTAAATAATCGGGTGTTGTAATGTACAATTGTAGTTTTTGGCTCTTTGCGACACGTTATGGCCGTATACAAATGATCTGTGCCGCTCCTCGTGTCCCATTGTTGGCGGTTAGGCCAATGCTTTGTCTGGCCCGGCGGCCGCCTCTGGTCGTGGATGATTGTATGTGCTGCGGTGTGTGGTCGGCAGGTGGAGTCAGACCACCCTAGAGGACCCACTGTTCGGCTGTAAGACCGCCTGGCCGGTCAGCCTGGTCGAGTCGCTCTTCTTACCAGAGTTCCCCGTCCGCAAACACTGCCACCAGGCCACCTTCACTGTGAGAATGGGCACCAGTCGAGTAGGGGGCGTATTTTGCTCCCAGGCCCGACAGTTTTACATTAGATGTTTTATACAAAAACCGTTTTGCTTTTAAAGAGAATGTCCCACGATTTACTAGTTCAAATGAACAGTACTTGTGTTCGTGCTGTGAAATACATATAAATTAATACTTGAAAATGCTTTAGTATGTGTGTTTCCCCAAACATGGCCTGTTTGCCATCAAAGAGCTTGCGGGCTAACTACGGACATATGCTTGGCAGGTGGATAAAACACTGGGAACTGGTGCATTCGGCAAGGTTTACCAAGTAAAACATAAAGAGTCCGGCGAGATGTATGCTTTGAAAATTTTATCGAAAGCCCACGTGAGTATAAACCATTAATTTGTCATTCATTCATTCACTTATTCATTCATTAATTCACTCATTCATTCACTCATCCATTCACTCATCCATTCACTCATCCATTCACTCATTCATTCATTTCACAAACCGTTTCCTCTGATCAGTGAATGCTAGGGTGATCGCTAACCGCTGACGCTGCTGACCGCCGACCGCTGACCCGTGTCTGACCTGGGCAGGTGGTGAGGGAGGGCGCCGTCGGCCACGTCAGGGACGAAGTCAGCATCCAGGCGGCCTGCGGGCACCACCCGTACATCGTGTCCTGTCCGGACCGCTGGCAGACGCGCAAACAGCTCTACGTCCGTGAGTGGTAGAGACGGGGTGTGGGTGAGGCGGCTGCGGACTGAACGGCATTGGAATCTCACTGGAAGGTAGTAATGTCGCATGTGTTTTAACTGTCGCGAACTGCATTGTATCAGTGTACTGGGTTGATCGCTTGATTCGATTTCTCCGGACTAGTTACGCACTTTCGGAAGAAAAAAAGTGTACCCATCTCATCGCCAGCTTCCTACAGCATGGAGTTGAGTTGATCAGCATTACCGTGTTACAGTCCAGGAGGTGTGATCTGTCTTGTTGTCTCAGTTCAGGAGATGGTGGTGATCCAGGCTGCTATATTTCAGTCCAAGAGCTGGTGCCCGGCGGGGAGCTGCGGGACCTGTGGTTGCAACACGGCTTCCTTCACGAACAGCTGGTGCAGCTTTATGTGGCAGAGCTGGCCATAGCCCTCGGTAAATCTCCGCTCATACAGTGGGAGGAATGCTGGTGGATCTAGGAGGAAGGACTAGAACCTGTCTAGTGGCACCTTTCTTTGCAACCTTTGTCATGGTTCATTTTGCTCGTTCGTTTTTTAGATTATATGCGATATACACGTAAATGACAACTGTTTCGAGTAAAACTACCATCAAGGCAAATAACTTAAGTTCTTGATCTGCATGCGAGCAATTTTTGTTCTTATCTATCTGAGGCTGAAATTGTATTAACGAGTGCTATACAAAATCGTTGATATTCGAAGCATAATCGAATAATTGAAACATGAAACAATGCTCTAGTGTTTTTTTTTTTATTACAAAGAACGAATCTTACTTGCGCTTGCTATCATCATCGATGTGCAAATACTTCATCGACCTACCTGTTCAACGCAATCTGATCCTACTGTCTGTGTCTCTGCAGACTTTCTTCACAACGCCGGCGTGATCTTCCGCGACCTGAAGTTGGAGAACGTCTTGCTGGACGCGCAGATGCACGTCAAATTGATCGACTTTGGGCTGGCCAAGTGGCTACGCTTCGGCAACCGGACTGAAACTCTGTGCGGCACCCTGCAGTACATGGGTTCGTATATAAGACTCTGTGCGGGGCTCTGCGGTGTAGGGGCTAGTAAAGTGGACGTTGTGTGGTTTTGGGTAGCCGGGGGGTGTCATGTTTGGATGCATTGAGAGATGTGTGCGTGACGGAGATCTCTGCCTGTTGCACTGTTGCGGAGCCTGTGCTGGGTAGCTGTATGCTAATTCAGTGGTTGAGTGGTTCAAGTCGTGTCATGTGTGATGCCTGTGTTGCGCGGTTAAATGGATGCGTGTCAGTATCTGCTGCTGCGAGTCTGTCGGTGGGCGTCACAGTCTGTCCTGTGTCCGTTCCGTCAGCTCCGGAGGTGCTGGAGCCGCAGCCGTACACTCACAGCGCCGACTGGTGGTCACTCGGCGTCATCACATTCTGTCTACTCTCCGGAAACGTAAGTAGAACACCCCGGTCGCGCGAAGAATGACACCGGGCTTCTGTATGAAGGGGTGTGCTGTGCCACCTTACCGTCCTTACCGTCCTTTGTAGTTTGTGAGGTGGTGTTGTGTGTCAGCTCTCAGCTTCTGTATTACGGGTTGTGCTGTGCCACCTTACCGTCCTTACCGTCCTTTGTAGTTTGTGAGGTGGTGTTGTGTGTCAGCTCTCAGCTTCTGTATTACGGGTTGTGCTGTGCCACCTTACCGTCCTTACCGTCCTTTGTAGTTTGTGAGGTGGTGTTGTGTGTCAGCTCTCAGCTTCTGTGTTAAGGGGTGTGCTGTGCCACCTTACCGTCCTTACCGTCCTTTGTAGTTTGTGAGGTGGTGTTGTGTGTCAGCTCTCAGCTTCTGTATTACGGGTTGTGCTGTGCCACCTTACCGTCCTTACCGTCCTTTGTAGTTTGTGAGGTGGTGTTGTGTGTCAGCTCTCAGCTTCTGTATTACGGGTTGTGCTGTGCCACCTTACCGTCCTTACCGTCCTTTGTAGTTTGTGAGGTGGTGTTGTGTGTCAGCTCTCAGCTTCTGTGTTAAGGGGTGTGCTGTGCCACCTTACCGTCCTTACCGTCCTTTGTAGTTTGTGAGGTGGTGTTGTGTGTCAGCTCTCAGCTTCTGTGTTAAGGGGTGTGCTGTGCCACCTTACCGTCCTTACCGTCCTTTGTAGTTTGTGAGGTGGTGTTGTGTGTCAGCTCTCAGCTTCTGTATTACGGGTTGTGCTGTGCCACCTTACCGTCCTTACCGTCCTTTGTAGTTTGTGAGGTGGTGTTGTGTGTCAGCTCTCAGCTTCTGTATTACGGGTTGTGCTGTGCCACCTTACCGTCCTTACCGTCCTTTGTAGTTTGTGAGGTGGTGTTGTGTGTCAGCTCTCAGCTTCTGTGTTAAGGGGTGTGCTGTGCCACCTTACCGTCCTTACCGTCCTTTGTAGTTTGTGAGGTGGTGTTGTGTGTCAGCTCTCAGCTTCTGTATTAAGGGGTGTGCTGTGCCACCTTACCGTCCTTACCGTCCTTTGTAGTTTGTGAGGTGGTGTTGTGTGTCAGCTCTCAGCTTCTGTATTACGGGTTGTGCTGTGCCACCTTACCGTCCTTACCGTCCTTTGTAGTTTGTGAGGTGGTGTTGTGTGTCAGCTCTCAGCTTCTGTATTAAGGGCTGTGCTGTGCCACCTTACCGTCCTTACCGTCCTTTGTAGTTTGTGAGGTGGTGTTGTGTGTGCATAAGATCCTAAATTTAGCATGTTTCCGTCATTTTTTCCATATTTTTCACCATCATTATTCCTTCTTCATCGTCAATAGATTAAAACACGTGCGACCATCTACAACAGCCCAGCCACATATCGGGCGCATCTACCGTGAGACCCGACTGGCGGCAGTGTGGTGTTATTTCGCTGGCCCTGTCACACAGTACCTGTAGTCTGTACACTGTCTGTCTCACAGTACCCGGTACCGGCGGCTCGGGACCACATGGAGATGCGCTGTGTGGTGCTGTCGGCCCAGCCCAGCCTGCCGTACCACGTGAGCACGCCGGCACGGGCGCTGGTGGCGCGCCTGCTCACTCCCGAGCCCCGCCACCGACTCAATAGTCTGCTCAAACTCACCCGCGAGTCCTGGTTCGCCAACTACGACCTGGACGCCGTCAAGGCCAGAGAGGTACGTTGGGGGATCTTGTTTTGTTTTCTTCTGGTGGTTGTTTGTTCGGGACCGCTACTGACCATGGGTCATCCGGTCAAGGGAAGTTAGCGCGAGTTACGACTTGGAGCGAGAAGCCTCGCCGACTCGCATGCATACTGCATAGGTTCGATTGAGGTTTGCATTTTTATGCCTCAGAATTATTATATGGCTCGACATTAACATTTCCTTGATTTTGCATACTTATCGAAAGCAAGACTGAAATGCCACTATTCTAGGACATTAATAATTTCGAGTACGGCATGGCATCAAACTTCACGATGTCCCTGCATTGTACTGGCGACCTGAATACCTATCGCCAGGCTGGATTACGATTCAGTGACAATAATTACGATAGATACCGCAGTTGTCGTTGTAGCTCGCAAAATGAATGGCTTCTGCTTTCCGCAACGGAATATCTGTCGGACTTCCGTGAAATGGTGCCTTGCACTCAATATCACATTGCATTTGTTCGCCTGGAGCTTTACCACGAGCATATGAAGACAAAGTCATATTGTAAAGAGTTATTGCGAGTAACGTCCGTGTTTTGTTCATGCTGGTCACACTTTCGATTTGTAATTGTATGTTGTTCATTGGCGGAACAGTGAGAACATGGAAAGTTCGGACCACGATGGGCGGTGATTTGAACAAGCATTGCGGATGTCAGTGTCGGTCTGATTATAAGTGTCAACATGTGCGAAAATCCGGATCCAGTGCGTCCTTTTCCTTCTGAATGAGCCGAGTTCCAACGGTTTGTTATGGACGTTCCTGTCCAGTGTCCAGCCCCGAACAGGGCACGCCAAGGCAGAAGTTTCAAGCACAGGTAAGTCCATCCCATTCGAATATCCAGTGTCACAAATATATAGGTTCTAGGCATGTGCGTGTATTCCAGAATAGTTTATTCATATTCTTTTTAAGTTAGTTGATCTCTGTCCGATCCCCCCCCCCCCCCCCCTCCTAAAATTCCTCGCAACACCTATGTTGAAGACCATTGATGATACGTCTTTCAGCTCCTTCATCAAAGTGAACAACTCCCTTTTTAAGTAGCTTATGTCGCATAGCGACATTCAAAGTTACGCACTACTCTCTTACTTTGGTGCTTCAAAATCTAAAACGACGTAATCTTATTTGTATTAACAGCTGGGCCCATGTTCTCCAAGTGTGACTAACGATTTTGAATAGCCTTGCTGGGATTCTCCCATTGAATTTTGATCATCACCATGAATGTGCAATATTTCCAGTATGTCGAACATTCACCCGCCCCTTCCGCTCCCATCAGCCATCTGTCTTGTCTGCACCTGCACTGCTCAGTCTCACTCTCCCCACCCCTGTCGAATCTGTCATCTGTCTTATCTGCACGGTACACCTGTACTGTTGTGGGACCAGGTGTCACGCGTCAACTCCTCACTGCCTCATGTCAGGTGCCTCGCGTCAACCCCTCCCATCCTGTGCCAGGTGCAATGTGTTACCTCCCCCTCCCCTCCTGTGCCAGGTGTCAGCGCGCTCCATCTACGACACGTTCTACCCGGCCGGCGGCGGCGCCTCGGTCGGCTCGGAGAGCGGCCGCGAGTCCGACTTTATCGACTTTGACGCCACCACCGTGGACGAATCTCTGGGCAGCTATGAGCTGGTGGACGAGTTCCCGACGCTGGCCGGCTCGCCGGGCCGCGCCGCCCTGGCAGCCGCGGCGGCGAGCACCCCGTGCCGCGCCGCCGCGCCCGCGCCGGAACTGTCACTCAGCCCCATGTCTGGAGACTCGGTGGTGGCGTCCAGTGGCGTGCTGTCTCCACACAGGACGTTCGGAGGAGGGGTGGGGGAGGCGGCGAAGGGGGTGGTGGGGCCGGTGGAGCCGCCACACACGCCGCCGCTGCGCGCTATACAGGACACGTTCGACGAGTCATCTAGCGGCGATATCCTGGAGCTGCGTCTGCCGGACGCCCCGTCGGATGGCGCTGAGTGTCAGTGTAGGTCAGGCGCTCCGCCGCCGTCACCGCAGCCCCTGACGCCGGCGGCGGCAGCGACACCGCGGCCTGTGCTCAATTTCTACGGCTGGCAGTCTTCGGAGGGTGCCGGCTACGGGGACGGTAGTGGCGGTGACGAGGGCGGTCCTCCTACCGCAGCCCCGTGCCTCGGCGCGGCCGCCGAGGACTCGCTGAAGCGGCCTGGCTCCTCCGCCGCCAGCCGAGACGAGTATGACCGGATCTGGAAACGGCCCCGCACCGCAGCCACAGCAGACAGCTGGGATGAGACGGACGTGTCTGTAGAGGCTGTGTAGCGTCGCGCTGAGCCGGCCGGCAGGGGGCAGAGGGCAGTGTTGGCAGCTGTTAAGTGTTAGGGCGAGGTTACAGCTGCTAAAGCTGTGTAGCGGGCGGGCCCCGGGATCAGTACAACTAGCGGCGGCACACGGTGTTGTGATCTAGTCCATCTGCCTGGCGGGCGGCAGTCGATCCTGTACGCGGCGGATCTGTGTTCTTGTGTCTGAGAGCTGTGATATAGTGTAGATCTGCCGGGCAAAGTCCTCCGTCCATAACAGGCACGGGCTGGGGCTGGGATATAGATGGCGGTTGTTGGTGGTGCTCAGTATTGCTTAACCCAGTGGTAGCCGGGGCTGGTTGGGTTAGCAGCCAGAGCTCGTTTAGCAAGCTACATATCAGAGATCTGCTCGGCTGTTATACATTTGATCATTGCTTCCTAAATCCTTTATTAATGATTGAATTTGACGCTGTTGCTGTTTTATTTATATTTCGCTGCAAATTATTGTCATGACATTTAAATCATGTCATTCAGCGCAAGAACGTCAATTTAGGGCTGTTTATGCCGCCTTCAAGCTATCGATGTTTTCTTCTTCCAGCCGCACAACACAAACAATGCTTCCATATAATTACTTGGATTATGCTTTCGCTATCACAGTTGCGTTTGCAATGCTAGTCGGTGCAATGAAGTGAAAACGCACAAATTGACCCTGGAACTAATAGCTCCGTCCCATTATAGATCGCTGCCCTTGCCCGTTCAGTCGCTGTGACCCACCGTTAGACTGTGTGACGTGACAATGGTAGCCCGTGTGACGTCACATGACCTGTGTCATGATTCGTGGGTTCTGTGACGTCATTCGGGACTGAGACTATTGCGCTCGCGAGTTACCAAATGTGCTGGTATCGTTGTAGGAGGCGTTTGTAGCGTCCCGTTTAGATGGTGTGGGTTCGAAGGGATGCAATAGTGCAATGTGGGAGGGAGGCGATTTGTTGTGTAGGATTGATACCTGTAATGTGGTTGTTGGATGTGGGGTAGTGGGAACACCCGCGTGTCGCCCGTCAGGCCTGCTATTTTTGTATCGTTCGTTGAATATAGAGGCTCAACGCATCAAGCTTTTAGCGTAGCTACAATTTATTTGTCAGCTGTTTTACCAGTTGTTTTCTGGTTCGAGCCTGTTCGTCTGTGTTCACGCGATCAAACTTGCCATCGATTCGTCATGCATGCCGCTTGCTGTTGCGTTTTGCGTCTTCCCTCATACTTACATATGATATTTATGCAACGATCCAATATACACTACAGCTTTAACCGCTAATGGCTTTGTATTGGCGCCTCCGACGCGTTTCGCAGTTCATAACGATGATAATTGATGCTTGAAATAGAGAGAAAAAAAACTCTTAAAACATTTGAATTGGTACCCTGCAGTCACTGGCGGTCTAGGGTCCGAGAATGGGGGGGGGGGGGGGCTAAAATTTCGCTCCACTTTAGCAGGAAAAGTTGTTGACCGGGGGGGGGGGGTCAGGTTCTCAAAGCGAATGTCATTAATGAGGGGAAATTTGTCTTCCTAATTATCACTTCTTACAGTCAATGCAAGAACACGCGGGGCGGGGGACATCCTTGTATTGAATGCCCGACATGCTCCTCTGCGGGGGGGGGGGATTTTCCCCTAATGCACCCACTCCTCTGGATACGCCAGAGGTAAAAACCAGACAAACCCAATTTTACCTCTTCTGTCGCTTTCAAATTTTTGTTTTATAGCTGAGTTCATGCTGAGTCTGATCTTGACTAGTTGGAAATGCTAAACATTGTGAGACCTCTACTCATAGCACCCATAAAATGCACCGGGATAAGTATATAAACATGGTGCAAAATGAGTGTCAGATTTAAAATTGGTACCTGAAATTACTTGAGTCTGGATATGACCTGAGGCCAAAGTAGCCATCCCAAGCTATAGTAATTTAAAATGACCTTGACAATGAAAAATATTAACCTTACCTACACATTCACAAAGTGTGAACTTTATTTGGCTACATGTTAACAGGGAAAAGGAAAACAACGATACCCAGGTCCCAGTCACAATTTCTCAAATACTGTCGAAATGCGTTCCACGCACACTATTCAGCGCTATAGACTTTGGCGCCAAAACGCTACGTTTTTGAACTTACGTTGGTTGTAGGAATCGCTCCAGATCGAAAATAGCGCCATACGCGCCACGCATATTTGGAAATGTCGAATACAAAGTCAAGGCCCATCAGTGGCGCACGCAGGGGGGGGGGGTCAAAGGGGTCAGCTGACCCCCCCCCCCCCCCAATTTCTGAGGGGCCCGTTTCTGGTAGGGGCCCGGTCTTGGTCAGGCCCGATCGAGGTAGGGGCCCGGTGCTGGCAAAGGCGTGGCATGGGATGATGGGACCCGGTCACAACAGGGTCCGGTCCTCGCATATTCTTGATACGGGCCCGTTTCTGGTAGGGGCCCGGTCTTGGTCAGGCCTGATCGAGACAGGGGCCCGGTGCTGGCAAAGGCGTGACATGGGGCCCGGTCAGAACGAGAGCCCGGTACTTGAACATTATTGATGCGGGCCCGTTTCTGGTAGGGGCCCGGTCTTGGTCAGGCCCGATCGAGGCAGGGGCCCGGTGCTGGCAAAGGCGTGATTGGGGCCCGGTCAGAATGAGGGCCCGGTCACACCAGGGCCCGGTCCTCGCATATTCTTGATACGGGCCCGTTTCTTGTAGGGGCCCGGTCTTGGTCAGGCCAGATCGAGGCAGGTGCCCGGTGCTGGCAAAGGCGTGATATGGGGCCCGGTCCTTGCATATTCTTGATACGGGCCCGTTTCTGGTAGGGGCCCGGTCTTGGTCAGGCCTGATCGAGGCAGGGGCCGGTGCTGGCAAAGGCGTGGTATGGGGCCCGGTCAGGACGAGGGCCCGGTCATAACAGGGCCCGGTCCTCGCATATTCTTGATACGGGCCCGTTTTTGGTAGGGGCCCGGTCTTGGTCAGGCCCGATCGAGGCAGGGGCCCGGTGCTGACAAAGGCGTGATATGGGCCCGGTCACAACAGGGCCCGGTCCTTGCATATTCTTGATGCGGGCCCGTTTCTGGTAGGGGCCGGTCTTGGTCAGGCCCGATCGAGGCAGGGGCCCGGTGCTGGGAAAGACGTGATATAGGGCCCGGTTAAAACGAAGGCCCGGTCACAACAGGGCCCGATCCTTGGAAATTCTTGATACGGGCATATTTGATATTGATATGTATTTTTTACATTATCCATTGTTGCTTCAGGAAATGGTGTATGGCAACTTGTGGCAACATGATGGTGGGCGCGAATGACGTAGTCGAGGCGCACTAAAACCACAACGATGATGATGATGACATAACTACCGGGGATCGGACTGCCTAATCTGCCTAACCTGTAAAATATAATTGTTGTTGTTGTCATTTACCTGCCTAACCTGCCTAACCTGTAAAATAAAATTTGTGTTGTCATTTACCTCATTTCGTCAAATTTACTCTAGACAGTTGTACCGCACATCAGTAGCACACGCACCTAAAATTCGCACATCAGTAGCACACGCAGTCACCTTACACGACATACAGAAAACAGAAAATTATAATGTCTCAGGTCCCATGCTGTAGGGGGCCCGCTCAAAAACAAGTGACCGAAATCCGCGAAGTTTTCTAAAAACGGGTGGGGGCCCGCTCACAAGGGGGCCCGCTTTTAGGGCTCTGACCCCCCCCCCCCCCCCCCCCGAAATGGAATCCTGCGTGCGCCACTGAGGCCCATCATACTTAGGGACGTACCGAGTATCAACTATCAGGTCATGCAGGTCATGACCTGGTCCTTTGGACCCGAGGCGCCCCTCCGATCAGTCACGATCTGGCCAGTGACGGCG
>JAXIVJ010002041.1:0-92500 GCA_036785665.1 Chirona hameri
ATATATATATATATATATATATATATATATATATATATATATATATATATATATATATATATATATATATATATATATATATATATATATATATATATATATATATATATATATATATATATATATATATATATATATATATATATATATATATATATATATATATATATTATATATATATATATATATATATATATATATATATATATATTATATATATATATATATATATATATATATATATATATATATTATATATATATATATATATATATATATATATATATATATATATAGATATAGATATAGATATAGATATAGATATAGATATAGATATAGATATAGATATAGATATAGATATAGATATAGATATAGATATAGATATAGATATAGATATAGATATAGATATAGATATAGATATATATATATATATATATATATATATATATATATATATATATATATATATATACATATATACATATATACATATATACATATATACATATATACATATATACATATATACATATATACATATATACATATATACATATATACATATATACATATATACATATATACATATATACATATATACATATATACATATATACATATATACATATATACATATATACATATATACATATATACATATATACATATATACATATATACATATATACATATATACATATATACATATATACATATATACATATATACATATGTACATATATACATATATACATATATAATACATACATACATACATACATACACATACATACATACATACATACATACATACATACATACATACATACATACATACATACATACATACATACATACATACATACATACATACATACATACATACATACATACATACATACATACATACATACACACATACATACATACATACATATATATATATATATATATATATATATATATATATATATATATATATATATATATATATATATATATATCGTGAGGCTGCATAGTGTTATACTGACCAGCTCGTGAGACTGCATAGTGTTCCACTAACCAGCTCGTGAGGCTGCATAGTGTTATACTGACCAGCTCGTGAGGCTGCATAGTGTTCCACTAACCAGCTCGTGAGGCTGCATAGTGTTATACTGACCAGCTCGTGAGGCTGCATAGTGTTCCACTAACCAGCTCGTGGGGCTGCATAGTGTTATACTGACCAGCTCGTGAGGCTGCATAGTGTTCCACTAACCAGCTCGTGGGGCTGCATAGTGTTATACTGACCAGCTCGTGAGGCTGCATAGTGTTCCACTAACCAGCTCGTGGGGCTGCATAGTGTTATACTGACCAGCTCGTGAGGCTGCATAGTGTTCCACTAACCAGCTCGTGAGGTTGCATAGTGTTATACTGACCAGCTCGTGAGGCTGCATAGTGTTCCACTAACCAGCTCGTGGGGCTGCATAGTGTTATACTGACCAGCTCGTGAGGCTGCATAGTGTTCCACTAACCAGCTCGTGGGGCTGCATAGTGTTATACTGACCAGCTCGTGAGGCTGCATAGTGTTCCACTAACCAGCTCGTGGGGCTGCATAGTGTTATACTGACCAGCTCGTGAGGCTGCATAGTGTTCCACTAACCAGCTCGTGAGGCTGCATAGTGTTATACTGACCAGCTCGTGAGGCTGCATAGTGCCCAGGAACAATACGCTTGGCTTCGTCAGAGCACCCGCTTTCTCATGGATGCCTTTGGTGATTTCCAGACAGGGGATGTCTGAATCCTCTCCGGCGATGCTGTCAACAACAAAAGAGCTTAACAACCACTTACTTCAACCACGCAAACGAGTTAATCAAACGAAGACGAGAAAACCAACCACACACGGACAAGGTGACCACAGATACACATCTCCTATATACATATCTACTATATAAAGGGCAAATTTAAACCGTTCCAACGCGCTAAACTCGAAAACCCTTGGTGGTGGACCAAAAACCCATACATTCTCTGAATCAGCATGATGGCAGGCAAGTCAGTGTACCACTATCATTCAGATCGATCGGACCTCTATAGTTTTCAAGTAAATTGTGAAAGCGAGGAATTGGTTAAGAATGCAATGATATTCGTATTTAGTGGCCCGAATTTCTACAATGTTGCGCTTTTGTGATATTTATTCTGCAGCCATACGAAAACAACACGCTAACGGCTAGGGTTCTGTGTTCAGTATTGAATCGTAAGGGTTGTGTGTTCAGTGTTGAATCGTAGGGTACCTACCTTGGTTGAATATGATTAATCCTGGGGATCCTAACCCAAATTTATATTGGTTGTGACTGGCGTGGAATTTGTTTTCAAGATATTGTGAAAGCGTTGAATTTGTTAAAGGGATATTGCCACCTGCGGAGGATTTCTAAAAAGCAACTTAAATGAATGGTGGGGATCAATAATAGTGTATGCTCAAGCTCAAACTTGCTCCTGCAGCACTTACAGCAGGGTATAGACATTTTTTTTTTTTTTTTTTCCGACTCAAAAGCGTTGTTCCCAGCTATGCTCAGTACAGTATTCATGATGTCCGCTCTCATCCAGTTTGGCTGAGAAAAAATTGGCGCTCGCCCATAGCCGAAGCGTCCGAATTTGCCGAGACTTGACCTTGAAAAGTCCATCTGCAAGGCCGGCGCCACAGGGGGGGGGGGGGGGGGGGGGGGGGGGCGGCGGGGCAGGAGGGGCAGCTGCCCCTCCAACCGCCAGCTGGGCCCTTTTCGGCCAGCCTGGCGGGCGGACGAGCTGAATGTTCTCTCAGACTGTCTCGGGGCGCGATGAAGCAGCGCAAGATCAACTCTGTGGCAGTCTGCCAAGTGCCATGTCCATCAGGAGACGCGAGAGGTTCCTGATCGGGATATGGCGCGCAAATATGCGTCCCTGAACGGTGCTCGTCGTTCCGCCTTCGGAACGTTTTGATGTCATCTGAGATAAGGCACATAGCCAAGGGGGCGGCGGGTGCGCCCCCCCCCCCCCCCTGGAGGCCAGGAGGGCCCTTTTCGGCGCGCTGCGCACGCCGGAAAGGGCCGACGAGACCGGGCGAAGCGCGTTATCATGGGCTCTTTACCACGCGAAGCGCGGTCTTTAGAGAGTTTAGAGCACTTCAGAGGCCCTTTAGGGCCACCAGGGCCCTGTCTGGAAGACCAGAGGGCCCCTTGGACGTTCAAAAGAGCCCTGTGCATGTCAAAGTGGCCCCTGTCCAGACCGAAAGGGCCCCTGAGCGGGTCAGAGGGCCCCCTGAACATGTCTAATGGGCCCCCTAGATAGCACAGAGGGGTCCCTGGGCAGGTCGAGAGGCCCCTGAGCATGTAGGCAGGGCGACAAAGCAGCCAGCGCAGTCCATTGCTAGGTCATAAAGGCCCCTGAGCAGGTTGGAGTGCTCCTGAACAGACCAGAGGGCCCCTGTGCAGGCCAGAGGGGCCCCTGACCAGACCGAAAGGGCCTCTAGGTGTGTCAGAAAGGCACCTGAACATGCCAATGGGCCCCTAATCAGCTAGGAGGGGCCCCAGGGCATGTCGGAGGGCCCTCGGAGCATGTCGCAAGGCGACAAAGCAGCCAGCGCAGTCCGACCATAGACCATAGACCATAGGGCCCCTTGGACGTTCAAAAGAGCCCTGTACATGTCAGAGGGGCCCCTGACCAGACCGAAAGGGCCCCTGAGCTGGTCAGAGGGCCCCCTGAACACGTCGAATGGGCCCCTAGCCTGTACAGAGGGGCCCCTGTGCAGGTCGAGAGACCTCTTGAGTATGTCGGCAGGGCGACATACTCTTCTGGTCGGCAGACCAGAAGAGTCGCTGGGCAGACCAGAAGAGTCGCTGGGCAGATCGGAGTGGCTCCTGGGCAAGTCAGAGGGGCCCCTAGCTAGACCGAAAGGGTCCCTGGGACGGTCGGAAGGGCCCTTGAACATGCCAGATGAGTTCCTAGCCAGACTGGAGGGGCCCCTGGGCAGGTCGGAGGGGCCCTTGAGCATGTCGGCAGGGTGACAAAGCAGCCAGTGCAGTCCCTGGCCAGGTCGGAAGGACCTCTGGACAGGCCGAATGGCCCCTTGACACACAAGAGGGGCTTCTTGGAAGGTCAGGAGTCCCTGGTCAGACCGGAAGGACCAAAAGCACGTAGAGGTCCCAGATGAAGATTAACTACAAAGAGGACTTACTCCACAATAAAACATATTAAAAGCGGAGCTTTCGGGTATATTGTAACACCCTTCGTCAGGTTGTTACAATATACCAGAAAGCTCCGATTTTAATTGTACTGGTAGAGTAAGCCCTCTTTGTATTTTATATATAGCACCCCCTCCACATCATGTCCTTTCGCTTCGCGGATCCCAGATGAGTCCCTGAACACGAACAGGTCGGAAGGGCGTTGAAAAGGTCGGAGGGGCCCTAGACGATCTGAAGAGACCCTGGGTCTTTCAACAGTAAGAATGCAGTTGTCCAGGGAATAAAACTTAACATTTTCACGCCGCTCCGCGGCGCAATTGAACTACAAAGTCAATTATATGCGGGTTAGAAAAAAACGGCCCGTTTCTCGGCGCATTTATGTATTATGTTGCTACTTTCCTATATAATTGGGCAAAATTGTTCACTTTAGCACTTTTTTACCGCACTTTTAAACGCACAATATAGCATTTTTAGAGGTCCGCACCATACGCAATGTGACGCATTGATGAGAAATCATATCCAGGGCATTGTACTCCAAATTTTCGCGCCGCTCCGCGGCGCAATTTGTTTAAGAGTTCCAGGTCTTGAGCTTAAAAATATTCCAAGTTGGTATAGCTGATTCCAAATTGGTGTCGCTGGTTCCAAAGTTTATATGGCAGTTTTCAAACTCCAGCTCCTAAAAGTTGGTATGGCCCATACCATTCCTGTCATACTGCATTTTCCATCCTAGTAACGTGCCTTTTCATCCGTTTTGTTTGGCCCTTTCAACGCTTGGAAAGGGGCCCTTCCAACGCTCGGGAAGGGGTCCTTTCGAGGCGCCCCGCCCCCCGGGACGAAATCCTGGCTACGTGCCTGTCTGAGATGATAGCACCGACAGAAAATGTGATGACTAGTAAATTCCTTCTGGTAACTAGTGAACTATATAGTAAACATGCTTCGTACATGTCGCAAGAAATGAAAACAGTTATAGTTGATAACTTAGTCACATTGAGTAAAAACTTGAACTGCGTGACGCCAAAATGCCACTTGAAAATACAGGCTGTGATGCTCTATTTAAAGTGTTCAAGTTTGATCATAAATAAATGGAAATCCGTGCGGGGACGAGAAAGACGGAAATGATATTAAATATATATTACATTATATTGCAGGCTGGGTGGGCTCTTTTGGCCAAGGGCCCTTTTTCTGGAAAAGCCGCCCCCCCCAACCGAAAATATGTGGCGCCGGCCCTGTCTATCTGTGTTATAAGGTCACAAATCTCCTACGGCCCCAAAGTCGAGCCATAGCCATTCTTGCTGTTTTATTCATGTTTTATTATGAAAGAGGCTATGGTCGTTGAAAATATAATTAACTGTATACGCATTTTAATTTTAAAGTGCACTGACGGAATGGTGATGTTAAAGGAGCCCCTTCTAAAATCTGGAGCCCCTTTAGTTAAATTTTCACTTATATTGTTTTGTTTGCTTATTTTGTGTTTTGATATCTATACAACGATCGTCACTATGGTGATGTTATGTAAAACGGCGCACACACAGAGGTGCCTACTGTTTTGGAATGTCAAAAATATTTCTCGTACGGTAAGTAGCTATTGGTTTGATTGCTGTATATGGTGAAATTCACATCTGGAGCCCCTTTAGTTAAATTTTCACTTATATTGTTTTGTTTGCTTATTTTGTGTTTTGATATCTATAAAACGATCGTCACTATGGTGATGTTATGTAAAACGGCGTACATAAGACAATACAATTACGGTCACATCATGCAAGATAGAAAGACAAGTTTTGCACAGCACGTTCTTGCCACTGTGCACTTTATTATGTGCAAGTTTCCTAGCTCTAAATTGATATCTTCTTTTTTTTTAAATGGCCATCGGCCATCATCGAAACGGCCATCATCGAAAAACATGATGGCTGTCCAGTTTCTGTTCGGCTGCTGCCGTCAGCGTGCACAAGCTGTTTTGTTGAATTGCTATTGGCCGGTGTTAACAATATGCTAGCAGTTAATCGATAGTTGCAGTGTTTCTAGTAGCGGAAGCCTTCTGGAGTCTACCCGATAACTTTTTGCTCCCAGCAAGTTCCTGGAGTCTTTGGAATATCTCAGCAACTAGGGCGAATCTGGAGAAACGAAGTCATGGGTCAATTCAGAAAATTATGTTCTATAGACCAGTGTCAATAACCCCAAATAAGCGATGTGAGTAGGCACACTCCTTTAAGTTTGCAATATCAAAAGCAAATCATAGTCCGCAAAGAAGTGATTCTAAATAGTGATGTGGCGACTCCAATTTTACGAATGTGTGCCAATCATGAGTGATGCAAATTTATTTTTTTATCTAATGGGGGGAGTTTCGGGAACTAAATATTGCAGGTGAAATCGGACACGCTTAACCCGCGCACTGCAGGGGCTTTGCGCCGAACACGAACTGCAGGGGGGGGGGGGGGGGGAGGGGGGGGGGGGGGGTTGATTCCGCCCCCCCTGAGATCTCGAAAACTACGCTACGTAGCGAAAAAAGGCATTTGATAGCTTCATACATGTTCTATCGAAGTATTTCAGTATTGTTTTAGGTCAGGTCAAAATTGAGGTCACCAGAGGTCAAAGGTCAAATTTTCCAGTTTTTTTCTCTCCTGTTTTAGGACATCGCTCCAGAAATTCCCATATATCTCAAAAACTATGCTAGTTAGAAACAAACCGAAAAAAGCAAACGCCAGCCAGTGAAATTTGCAATGGCTAAGGTGTCCTCAAATTTGATATCAGGTCAATATTTGAGGCTCCAGAGGTCAAAAAGGAAAAAATACGTGTTTTTTTGCAAAATTGTTTTTCGCTATTAACTTTTTATGTAATAAAGATAACGGAAAACTGTTTACGCCATTGTGTTTATCTTGTCAAGGCACTTTGTATGATGTACATGGTGACCTAGTTAAGTTAACTTACAAATTTGAACTCAGGTCAAGGTCAAGTGGTGACCCAAGTATGGCATGTTGCATATGAAAAGACGTGTCTCGACGAGACAAACACATTGATGTCTGTTTCACTCCTCTATCTTCATTATGTCGGGAGTTATTGACAAAAAAGTGATGGTGACCTCGCATGACCTCAAATGACCCAATAGGGGTCGCTGAACAAAACTTACACTTGGATCATCAAGAATATCTTATAATAACATGATCCAGAAGTAATTGGACTAATATCATGCATATCCTTAGCATTTGTATATTTCCCCATTGACTTATTATGGGGAGGCCACGAAATTTACCTGACCTTAGGTCACCGATATCAAAATTCCGAGATAAAACAATTGTAAGTACTTATGCCCTCATGACATCCTGTAAGTTTCAAACTGATCGGTGCAAAAATCTGGCTTTGGCACAACTGCAAACATTTTTGGAGGTGGGGTCACTTGACCTGGTCTGGTGACCTGACCTTAGATGACCCGAGGTTATTTTTTTTCTTCAAAGTGTGCGCAATTTATGTCCCAACAGGTGTGCGAAAACCCGGCGGCGCTGGGCGTCGCCGTTTTTTCGCTATCTTTGAAAAACCTAAGGGGGGGGGGGGAAATCAACCCCCCTGCAGTGCGCGGGTTAATCTACCGATACACACCAAAAACTCCATATTGGCCTGCGAGGTGGCAATATCCCTTTAAAAACAAGGGTTGTGTGTTCAGTGTTAGTTTTCAAGGTTGTGTTTTCAGTGTTGAATCAAGGTGTCCGAAGTAACGTCTAGGGTTGTGTGCCAGTATTATTTTGTTGTGTGTTATTCTGATATCATGAAAAGTCCAATCTTTCAGTTTACCCTACCAGACATTCAATTGTGAAAGCATGGAAGAATTTGTTTTTCAAGCACATTGTGAAAGCATGGAATTTGTTCAGAACAACACTGTGAAAGCGTGGAATTTGTTAAGAACAACACTGTGAAAGCGTGGAATTTGTTAAGAACAACACTGTGAAAGCATGCAATTTGTTTCTCAAGTAAATTGTGAAAGCGTGGAATTTGTAAAGAGTGTGGAATTTGTGAAAGCGTGGAATTTGTGTAAGTGTGGAATTTGTTAAAAAGAAGAAGAACACAACAGGGTTGTATGAAAAGTCCAATCTTTCAGTTTACCCTACCAGACATT
The DNA here is from genome assembly GCA_036785665.1 of Chirona hameri. Taxonomy (NCBI): domain Eukaryota; kingdom Metazoa; phylum Arthropoda; class Thecostraca; order Balanomorpha; family Balanidae; genus Chirona; species Chirona hameri. Next base: position 8,298 of record JAXIVJ010002041.1, read on the forward strand.
CAATTGTGAAAGCATGGAATTTGTTTTTCAAGTAAATTGTGAAAGCGTGGAATTTGTTTTTCAAGTAAATTGTGAAAGCGCGGAATTTGTTTTTCAAGTAAATTGTGAAAGCGTGGAATTTGTTAAGAACAACACACTAGGGTTGTGTGTTCACTGTTAGTTTTCTCAAGGTTGTGTGTTCAGTGTTGAATCAAGGTATTCAGGGTAATGTCTAGGGTTGTGTCAGTATTATTTTGTTGTGTGTTATTCTGATAGCATGAAAAGTCTAATCTTTCAGTTTACCCTACCAGGCATTCAATTGTGAAAGCATGGACTAATTTTTTCCTCAAGTAAATTGTGAAAGCGTGGAATTTGTTAAGAACAACACTGTGAAAGCGTGGAATTTGTTAAGCACAACACTGTTAAGAACACACTAGGGTTGTGTGTTCAGTCGGCCTGAGATGCCACCAGCTGAGCCGCCCGAGGAGACGCCGCCCGAGGAAACACCGCCAGGTACTTAATTTCCTGGGCAATGCCGGGTACCCCCGCTAGTTACACATAATTGTAGATCCAAAATAAGGCACTGACAATATTTGTGCGAACATGTTTATGTTTTTCAGCTCTCAGTGATGCGGTTTGAATGCATATATGGTCGTTTTTCAATTCACCGTCAAACATGCACTAGAGGACAAAATAAGCCGGACCTTAGTGTGTAGAATGGCAACTGCGGGGCCCCTGTACCTGTAGTACTTGCTGATATTGGTGTAGTGTTGGGTGGCATTCCATCTAACAGGTAACGTTGTGAGAAACTGACAACGTTGTCAAAAATTAACACTCGCCCTACGGGAGCTTTTTTCACCTTCGCCCAACGGGGGTCCTAAAAAGACCCCCCTTCCCCCCTGCTAACTTCCAAACCAAGCAAGATAGAGCAACGCGGTAAGAACCAACATGTTGCCCGTCATGTTCGGAATCTAACGGCATTCCATTTTTATTTCGGGTCAACGAGTGACCTTCCAGGTCAAGTGAATGACCTCGATCGACCACGTCCAGAACAGCGATTTTGCTGTCAGAAAACCTCAAAATTAGAAATGGATAAATGTAAATAAAAAGGCATGTTTCTAGACCAGTTTTGTCTCAGAAATACAGAAAAGGTAATTATTTATTCGTATCTGGTCCAAAAACGTTAAAAAAAGTTATACAAAAATGACGTCATGAGTTTCTTACACTTAGGGAGCCATCACTCAGTCAAAAATGGAGATACTGCTTTGAAATTGGGTTTGAGTATTGTCCATACTCAGTTCTCTCACATATATTCCGGTTTAACATCTTTTAAATTTTTTATTTTGTGATTTTTCCCAAAAAATGTTTTTTAATATTTATTTTAGGGGTCAAAAACCCAAAATTTTGCAAATCCGAGATTGCCATTTTAAAGAGAATGCCATTTTTTATTATTAGTGAATTGCGTTTGCAATTTGCTTAAAAACTGTGTTCTTCGATTTTTCAAACATTTATCTTTTTTCCACCAACATGACGTCATCAAAACATCATTATCTCCCAAATTTGTCAACCAATTCAATGAAATTTTTACAACATACGTATAATTGTTGTAAACTCAGCTACTGAAAATTTCAGCAAGATGTACCTCATGTGTAAAAAGTTATGCAAGAAAAACCTTAGGGTGGTCGTTTTAGGACCCCCGTAGGGCGAGGGTTAAGTTGGAATTTTACGTTGTGACAACGTTGTGAATGCTGTGTAGAAGCAAGGTGTCTAAACGTTTCTATTAAACGTTGCAGCAACGTTGCGCCGTTACGATGTCACAACGTTGTTTTGGCACCTTTGGAAAAACATATCGCAATGTGGTGCAATGACCTAAATTGAGTCTATTTACCATCTGCTACGATCAATGAGTGACTACGTTAGTCACGTTAGTCATATTTACCAAAAGTAACGTTGTGACAACGTTGTGATAACGTTTTGCAGACGTCGTGATGAAGCGTGGTGACAACGTTTCTGGGAGTCTACAAAATCACGTTGTTACAACGTTGTGTCGTTGTGTCGCAACCTTATCACAACGTTGTGACGTCAGATTGTCAGCTGGGATATACAGTCGGTCTATTGTGTGTCTTCCCTTTTTTAGTTTCTAAAACTCATCTAATTTCACTTCTGTGTACATGAAGGACTGATATAAGGGAACATGGGTACCTACGTAGGTAGGTACCACATGTTCCCTTAAATCAGTCCTTCATGTACACAGAAGTGAAATTAGATGAGTTTTAGAAACTAAAAAAAGAATATACATAATAGACCGACTGTATCTGTAGTACTTGCTGATCTTGGTGTAAAAATAACGTTGTTACAACGTTGTGTCGTTGTGTCGCAACCTTGTCACAACGTTGTGACAACGTCAGATTGTTAGCTGGGATGTACAGTCGGCCTATTATGTATTAGGTTGGGCGGCACGTACCTGTAGTACTTGCTGATCTTGGTGTAGTGTTGGGTGGCACGTACCTGTAGTACTTGCTGATCCCGATGTAGTGTTGGGTGGCACGTACCTGTAGTACTTGCTGATCTCGGTGTAGTGTTGGGTGGCACGTACCTGTAGTACTTGCTGATCCCGGTGTAGTGTTGGGTGGCACGTACCTGCAGTACTTGCTGATCCCGGTGTAGTGTTGGGTGGCACGTACCTGTAGTACTTGCTGATATCGGTGTAGTGTTGGGCGGCACGTACCTGTAGTACTTGCTGATCCCGGTGTGGTGTTGGGTGGCACGTACCTGTAGTACTTGCTGATCCCGGTGTAGTGTTGGGTGGCACGTACCTGTAGTACTTGCTGATCTCGGTGTAGTGTTGGGTGGCACGTACCTGTAGTACTTGCTGATCTCGGTGTAGTGCTCGGCGATGCCTCGCAGCGCGTTGGCGGTCCCATGGCCCGGGTGGTAACGGAGCTGAGCTGACTGGTTGGCGCTCTCCAGAACAAGGCTGGCGTCCTGGTTCGAGTCCAGTTCGACCCGTACCGGCTCGACACGCCACTGGAAACCCGATAGCGACGCCTGGCGGTCGCCGACACAGACACAGGTGTCAGAATCGGCCATAGGCAAGACAGATTACAATATTATGGCGTATTTACACAGCGACGTCGGCAAACACTGCGAGACGGAGCTGACAGCCGCTGCACTGCGAGCTGACAGCCGCTGCAGCGAGCTGATAGACGGAGCTGACAGCCGCTGCAGCGAGCTGAGAGACGGAGCTGACAGCCGCTGCAGCGAGCTGAGAGACGGAGCTGACAGCCGCTGCAGCGAGCTGATAGACGGAGCTGACAGCCGCTGCAGCGAGCTGAGAGACGGAGCTGACAGCCGCTGCAGCGAGCTGATAGACGGAGCTGACAGCCGCTGCAGCGAGCTGATAGACGGAGCTGACAGCCGCTGCAGCGAGCTGAGAGACGGAGCTGACAGCCGCTGCAGCGAGCTGAGAGACGGAGCTGACAGCCGCTGCAGCGAGCTGAGAGACGGAACTGACAGCCGCTGCAGCGAGCTGAGAGACGGAGCTGACAGCCGCTGCAGCGAGCTGAGAGACGGAGCTGACAGCCGCTGCAGCGAGCTGAGAGACGGAGCTGACAGCCGCTGCAGCGAGCTGAGAGACGGAGCTGACAGCCGCTGCAGCGAGCTGAGAGACGGAGCTGACAGCCGCTGCAGCGAGCTGAGAGACGGAGCTGACAGCCGCTGCAGCGAGCTGAGAGACGGAGCTGACAGCCGCTGCAGCGTCCAACTTGACGATCTTTCTTCACAACCAATTATACATTGACGGAAAGACATAATGTGGAGTTGTAGTTACGAGCGAGCGCGAAGCGCTCGCTCGTCTTTCCGTGGTATATGGGAAAAATATGAATATGAGCGGCCCGGCCCGGCCCGTGGCGACGCTTTTGAGAAGCTCATATCTTTGCAACCACACGTCCGATTGACAAGCTGACTTCTTTGCTGAGCAGTCCCATCCAACCTACCCTGTTTGAGACCGGTACCGACTCATGTGGGTGACTACCACTGCGCGTAGCGCGTGCCGCGTGAGGGGTGTTGAAAAGTGTTTTCTCGCAAAAACTCTGCAACGGCTGAGCCGATTGTGTGCAAATTTGGTGTGTGCTTAGGAACCCCTCAGCCGCCAATTTTCCACAAGTCAGGGGTGGAGTGCCTCTGCACGTGCGCACGTGCACACCCCTACTTTATATCTCAGGAACGGCTGAACCGATTGCGTTCTAATTTGGTGTGTGGTTGGGGACCTCTCAACCGCCAGTTTCCCACAAGTCATGGGTGGGGTGCCTCTGCACGTACGCACGTGCGCACCTTTGTATCTCAGGAACTACTTGCCCGATCGGGTTGAAATTCATCATACATTTATTTCGCGCTCGCTCGTTCATCGCCAACTACGGCGCCTTACTGGTTTTAATTACACTATTAAACAATACTTACTCCACGATAGTAAGGTCGTTCGAACCTGACTCTTGTGGAGTAAGTCCAGTTTAACAACGTAGTTATAAATTGTAGGACGGAAGCTTTCGAAACTATTGGTTCTTCATCAGCCTGGTTGGGGGTACAATAATTTCATTTTTTTAAGGAAGCCGCTGGCGTTGTTGTGGTAGCGGGACGGGGACTCACGTTGACAGAGTAGCTTCCTTCCGGCAGCAGTGCGGTAAAGTGTCCGTAGGCGGTGACATTGAGGCGACCACTGTATCGACCAGAGAAGGTCACCGCGGCGCCAGGCAGCGGCCGTCCGGCTGCGTCGCGCACGTAACCGGAGACGCCTGTGGAGACGCGGCAGGGGGACGCCGGCAGAGGCCTGTTAGCCAGTCAAACGGCTGGGACGCACATGCACACCAGTAATGCTGAGACGATGGGGCAGCGCAAGGCAGCGATAACCACCATGCATGGCGACAGCAATGGAGTTTACGGGCACACTAGCGGATGAGTTCAGTTTCCTACACGAAGTGCAATGAAAACGGAGGGACTGCTGACCTCCATCCATTTATGCTGACTGATCCCCACCCCGCCGACTTTCACCCATTGAAGAAAAGTGGCCCGTGAAAATTAGGCCTAGCTGAAGGTGATTCTGATGGATGACGAGAAAAGGTGAGGAAAGGTTGTTACACAAACCTACCGATGTTTTTTCGTTTGGGGGGGGGGGGAGGCAATTGCCCATTTTGCCCAACCGTAGATCCGCCAGTGGCACCATGTGAAGTAATAAAGGAAATCAGTCACTTTTATAATTCCATTTTACTTACATACCGAGACAGCAGTTGTGAAGGTCATGTCGAGAAATCACTTACGGCATACATACTCCGATTGGTTGTAAGGACTCTCCAGACGAATATATTTGATGTTTTATCCTGCAATTTGGCGCTTCGTCCAATTTGTGGCCCTTTGTCGAAAAGCTTCATATGGTAGCATGTGTCAAAAGCAGCGTTACTGGACCAGTGAGTGAACCCTTCGCCAATTACAATATTATGCTAGTTATACAAACAATTATAACAATCATTACAATTTCTACTTACTACTTTTATAAATAATTATTTTTACATAAGTTCCGAGTCTTTTACATTTTCCAAGCACACAATGTCATAAAACTTGCGCCACTTTCGAAATCCGCGCCACTTCTCGCAATCTATACTGAATATGCGAGTATATCTGTTTTCGAAATATATTGCTTTTGCAAAATTGCTTTTTGAGTATATTGCTTTTTTGGGTATATCTGGATAGTTGAGCCAAACCAACGCCATATTAAACATTTTCAGGTACGAATACCCTTATAAACACATTCACAGTGATTTGGCAAGGTGACTGGGTTCCTTTAACACGCGCCCTGGAAGGCCTCTGATAATTACACACCGGGGGGGGGGGGGGGGGGGGGAGAGAGGTAGCGGCGGACCCCCCCCCCCCCCCCCCCCCCACCAAGATCTCACCCCCCCATAAGAGGTACAATAACGAAATTTGTAGGGTAAGAAGGTTCTGTTACAGAACCTCCTCACTCTACAAATTTCGATATTGTAGCTCTTAGGGGTGGTAAAATGCCCTGACCTGCTGGACGACGTCGGGAACCAAATTTGTCTTTTTCTTGCCAGGTTGGCTAATTTTTCATCACGCATGATCCACCAGAGGAACCACATGCTGCTTATATTTTGCATGCGCGTGCTTTTTACACCCAATAGTGCGATATTCATTGTTAAATACAGACTATTTCCACTGAATTTGCAGGCATAATTATGGTTCACACATGACAATGCTGTCCCACATAGCATCTACCACATACAGTGATATCAATCTGGCACCACCAGACTGGCAGCCTAATATACCAAAAATATAGTTGTTTTTATAGACCATACAAACTACTATTTCTAGTCGTCAGCGGATTAGGAGAACCTTGGAGAACCACTTTGCACAGGAAACTCTCCCCCGCACGGTCGGCGGATCGGCCGGCCGGCCAGGTCAGGTCAACAAGCCAGGTGACGTGACCCCCAACTCCAAAAACGTTTGCCGTCGTACCACAGCCACAGTTTCTGGCCGATTGGTTTCAAACTTGGTGTCCGGACACATTGGCGAATGTTGTTTTGCCGAATGTCATTTTGGCGAATGCATATTGTCGAAGGACACTTTTACGACATGTCTTTTTGTCGAAATGTGAATATGCCGAAAGCAAAATGGCGAATGCCTTTTTGTTGAAATGCCTTTTTGCCGACGTGTCAAAATGTCGAAATGTCATTTTGTCGAAATGTCATTTTGTCGACATGTGAAAAAATCGAAATGTTTTTTGCCGAATGACATTTTGTCGACATGTGAAAAGGTCGAAAAATGCCTTTTTGCCGAAATGTCATTTTGTCGACATGGGAAAAGGTCGAAATGTCTTTTTACCGAATGTCATTTTGCCGACATGTGAAAAGATCGAAATGTATTTTTACCGAAATGTCATTTTGTCGACATGTGAACAAGCCGAAATGTCATTTTGTCGAATGTTACTTTGTCGACGTGTGAAAAGGTCGAAATGCCTTTTTGCCGAAATGTAATTTTGTCGACATGTGAAAAAGTCTAAATGCCTTATTTGCCGAGCACTCCACTGCCCCTCCCTTGCTGCCGTGGTTTTGCACCATCCACCAGGGCAGGAACGTAGCCAGGGGGGGGGGGGGGGGGCGGCAGGTGCGGCGGCAGGTGCGGCCGCACCACCCTGGAGGCCAGGAGGGCCCTTTTTGGCGCGCTGCGCGCGCCGAAAAGGGCCGACGAGACCGCGCGAAGCGCGGTATCATGGACTCTTTACCACGCGAAGCGTGGTCTTTAGAGAGTTTAGAGCACTTCAGAAGCCCTGCAGGGCCACCAGGACCCTCTCTGATAGACCAGAGGGCCCCTTTGACGTTCAAAAGAGCCCTGTGCATGTTAGAGGGGCCCCTGGCCAGACCGAAAGGGCCCCTGAGCGGGTCCGAGGGCCCCTAGACACGTCAAATAGGCCCCTAGCCAGCACAGACATTCGGCAAAAAGACATTTCGACTTTTTCACATGTCGGCAAAATGACATTTCGGCAAAAAGACATTTCGATCTTTTGACATGTCGGCAAAATGACATTCGGCAAAAGGACATTTCGACTTTTTCACATTTCGGCAAAATCACATTTCGACCTTTTGACATGTCGACAAAAAGGCATTTCGACAAAAAGGCATTCGCCATTTTGCTTTCGGCATATCCACATGTCGTCAAAAAGACATTTCGTCAAAGTGTCCTTCGACAATATGCATTTGCCAAAATGACATTCGGCAAAATGACATTCAACAAGCCAACAAGCCAGGTGACGTGACCCCAACTCCAAAAACGTTTGCCGTCGTACCACAGCCACAGTTTCTGGCCGATTGGTTCCAAACTTAGAGGATTTCATGAGGTCATAAGTACCTACAATTTGTAAATCTCGGATTTTTGTTATATCTGTGACCTAAGGTCGGGTCAATTTCGAGACCTCCCCATCATAAGTCAATGGGGGAAATATTAAAATGCTTCCTATTCCGAGGATACGCATGATATCAGTCCAATTCCTTCTGAATCATGTTATAGGTCATTCTTGATGATCCAGGTGCAATATTTGTTCAGTATTTCTTCAATATTTCTACAGTCAGCAATATTTCTACTTTTTTGTCAATACCTCTCGACAGAATGAAGATAGAGAAGTGAAACCAGCACGAATGTGTTTATCTCGTCGAGATACATCTCCCAATATGCAACATGACCTACTTGGGTCACCACTTGAACTTGACCAGAGGTCAAATTTTTAAGTTGACCTGACCTGATTAACAGGAATATTATTCGAAGTGCCTTGACGAGACAAGCACGATGGCGTCAACATTAATGTCTTATCTGTATGAGGTAAAAAGCTATTTGCGAAAAACTTTTGCCAAACAAATTTTTTTTTTAGGCACCTTTGATGACATCTGGAGCCTAAACTATTGACCTGAGCTAAAATTTGAGGACACCAATTGCGATCGCATGTTTCCAGAGCTTTCGATTACGTTTTTTTCCGTTTGTACTTAGCTATCATGGATCCCGATATATTTGGGGGTGTTCGAAGCGAAGTCCTAAAAGTGGAATATCTGACCTTTGATGACCTATATATCAGACATGGACCATGCCCCAGGCGTTTTACCATTGAATGTAGATTGTGGCAACGGACAATGTGCTATATCACTTAGGCGCATTGTAACTTATTGCAACTTATTGCTCCTTACTTACTTCTTCACATGTAAGTTTTTTTTCGTTGATCGAAGTATCAGAGTGAAAATAGCCAAAGATCCCATGGATCCTACGGATCCTAGAATCGTTGCATTCGTTGTAATAATCGTCAATTTGAATCTTTCGCAATTGTGAAATGTCACAATAACGCGACATGCCATGAACTTGTACAGGGACCCGCAGTTGCTATGGTACACACTAAGGTCCGGCTTATTTTCACCTCTAGCGTATTTTTGACGGCGAATTAAGAAACGACCATATATGCATTCAACTCGCATTACTGAGAGCATCAAATTGTTATATTGACGCATTGGCTCACCTTATCCATTGGCTGCTTTTAAGCAAAAATCCGTTTGTAGCACTTTGCGGTGGTAAAACGGATTTTTGGAGTGGAGACGCCCCTCCGCAACTGCGGAGGAGCGTACCTACAATTTCGAAACATCGAATTTTTATTTCCATTCAATTTTACAAAAGAAGATTTGGAATTCATAGGGCGCGTGTTAAAGGGAATAGTTCACCTTTAACATGAGGGTTTGGACTGAGATAGCAGATTTGTAGAGCAGATCTAAAAATGGGTTGTGGTGAAAGAATTACCTCCCTACGTTAAGTAATTTCGACACAGGACTGGTGGGCCCGGTTTCATGTCCGCTGTTCCGGGCCACGATCGGGACACGAACGATCGCCGCCGGAGGCAGGTACACTATCTGGCACGTAGTCTCTGATCACGACGCCTCGTTAATATCCGCTCAGCGGCCCGGGCGGCCCCTTGTCAGATACTGTACTTGGCGTCAGGCGGAGCGGGGCGGAGCCAGAACGACAGCTGCTATCGTACGATTTCTCGTGAAATAGAAAGAGAAAATTATTTCTTTCTCCACATATATCCATCAATTGTCCAAACCAAAGTCATATTCGTAGTTTTGAGCTCAAGATGCACCGTATGGTTGAATTTCAAGACAACTTTCAAGGTAACCTATTCCCTTTAAGGAGAGACACCTTGCAGAAAAATGAGCAAGCTTTTCCCTTGTATGGCGTACAATGTTACATAATGTATGACGTCATACAACTATAACTACTGTGTACCTACTGAAGTTTCTCGCGGCCAGCTCGTAAAATACAGTCACCGACTAGTGACAAGCAGGGCTGCGGAGTCGGAGTTGGAGTCGGAATCGGTGATTTCGGCCGGAGTCGGTAAAATTTTGCCGACTCCCGACTACGGCTGTGAGTTATGGGCAGTGCATGGACCAAGTATGTTCCAGGCGCCATTTAGTGAACCACCGGTGGCGATGACTAAAGAAATCACGTTTAACGCCCCCCCCCCCTTGATTAATTTTCGTAATAGCTCAAAAACAAATAGCGCTATCAACGTGAAACTTCGTGTACCTTCTTCTAAATCGTTTTCACGTCTTCTGTTCGAAAATAAAGCAATTTCGTCGAAAAAAATCGAGTTATAGCGAATTTAGTGACGTCACTACACACGAGTTTTACACAAAAATCAACTAAACTTTAACAGACCGTACAAATGCCATAGTTTGAGCAAAATGCAATACAAAACTTCAAAAGATAGCAGATGGCAAGGGCTACAACATGGCTATCTCGGATTTTTTTTACCCCCAAAAGGCAAATAATGTTTTTTTTAAATGCACCCAATTTTCTTTCTTCAAAGATATTAAAAACAGAACATATGTCAGAGAACCACATATGGGCACTTGCCATACCAAATTTCAAAATTATATCACCATTTTGGACTGACTTATGGGCATGGCATCTAAAGTATTAGTAACTCATGACGTCATATTTTAAAATTGCATTTTATTTTGGCTTTTATTGACGAGATACAGACAAATACATGCCAGCACTGTATTTCCGAGACAAAACTCATATAGAAACATGTTTATTAAGATTTATCACATTCAAATTTTTACCTTCAGTACCTTCAGTGACTTAACATTAACTGCACGCAATTGAAGTCAGGTGGTAAAATGACTATCACTATCGAATTATAAGTGGAAAATAAACCATAAAACATGTGTTGCATGTAAGGTTGTGCTCAACTCAGAGTCGGTGAGTCAGATTTGACTCAACTCTGACTCAAATCAACTTGAGTCAGAGTCGAGTCGCTAAGAAAAATAGGGGATCGCCTTGAGTCAGAGTTGAGTCGCTTAAAAAAAATAAGGGCTTAACTTGAGCCAGAGTCGAGTCGCTTAATCAAAATAGGGGTTTGAGTTGAGTCAGAGCGAAGTCGCATGGATGTCTCTTGAGTCAAAGTTGAGTCACCTGGATGTTGCTTGAGTCAAAGCTGAGTCAACTGATTCTTACAAGTCAAAGTCACATCTGATATAACAAAACAAAATTGGGAGCAACTAAATAATATATGGGTCCAAACAATGTTCTAGAGTGCTTTTCAAACCCATATAAATCAATTTTCTGTCTGAAAAAATAACTTAAAGAGTACTTAACTCATCACAAACTCCGCTGACTGCTCCTTATCATAAGTGAAACAATACAATATTAAATATGTACATAGCAATAATAACTGCAGTATATATAACCTAATAGTAACCATATCAACATAACATTCTGGAATGTGTATGCGAACCATGTACCATACGCGCCATTTATGTCTGAAATAACAAGTTTGCATCACAAATTTTTGAGGTTAAGGTACTTTAAGAATGTTAATTCATTAACAGATCACAATTCACTTTGTTTTCTAACGCCGAAATAATTGTTATCTCTGAAATCCTACAGTTATCACATGTCAGTTCACTCAGTTTTAAATGGTTCGAGCGCGAATACTTTCTCCCACTACACGACTTGACAACAAATATCAATCCAGGCCGTATCAATGATACGGATTTCCTTCCGCGCTGATGTATAAATCCTCAAATGTGTTGATGAATAGTGAGGACTGTGATTGGTAAGTATACTGGTCCACATGCTAGCACTAGCTACTAGCAGCTCACAAGTTACTCTGGGAGTGTCACAACTCACATATGCAATTTCTCCAAATGACTGTTTAGACCAGTAACTTGAAAATTCTATCCGCATTTTTTATTAATTTTATGTGCGAGTTTCAGGACGGGTTTAAAGGGTATTATAAGTTATAACCATGTTTAATATACACGTGTCAAGATTCAAGGAGTTGTGCTACAATATTAATGACGTCATATTAGACTGTAGACTGTCAAAGACAAGCCACTTTTCAGTCTGTTGTACCATCAGCTGACTACTCTTCTTCCATTTATATCCACTTATATCCACTGTGCCATTAGTGTGCCATTAGGGACCTCAAGAACAACATAAACTGGGTATAAACTGGGGAGTTGAATTACTGAACTAATATCATTTTTTTCCTTATCGAATGACATTAAGTATAATGGCGCAAAAAAGTGTTACAATCCAACAAGTGTTACAGTACAACATTCTGAAGTAAGTCAAAATGCATGAGTGATGTCAAAGTGTTAACTTTGAAGTGGCGGCTAGGGTCGGTCCCAATTAAAAAAAGTAATAATGTGAATTATCTTTGTCACATTATAAATGAGGATGTCAGAATTCAGATGATGTTGACATTGCACGGCAGAACACTGTGCACAGCTGTGGTGGAAGTTTATTTTTTTAGGAAATATTTTGTTGTGAGTTACCACAAGTCACAACATCCTGAAGCGATTGAATGGTTTGTCAAAATTTGATAACAAAAATATAGGGGGGGGGGGATGAAGCGTCAGCAAAAAACTGTTGCACGGGGTGGAGGTAACACATAATTAGAACAACTGAACACTGATTTATAGTTGTTTGTCAGGGAAAATTTGAGGGATAATCCCCCTGGATCAAGAATGTTGACGCCCCCGTGGCAGAGCCCCTGCATTTAAGGGGTAAAACGCCTGGACCTCTGAGCGATTACCTTTCCAGTACTTAGTCATAGTATAGTGGTAAGTCTGATGAGCTTGGCAACAGCAAGCTTCATCAATATTATTTTTGAATACAATGAGGTCTGAGGTGAAGTTCATAATTTCAGTGTTAGGCATGCCCTAATGACATTGCGATGATTAATATTCTTGGCTTAGCCAATCAGTAGTGAAATCCTCTGATATTTAGTGGTGCTTTACCAGAAATCAGATGCCGCAAACATCCCAGTCTTAAATGGTGCAGCCAGTCAGGATTTTGAAGTGAACGCAGCTTGTCTAGATATAGTCATATTCATCTCATATTTGGACGTCATTGGCTACAATCAATCCTATCCTGATCGGACATGTGGCATGACAACGCTGTATCACAGTGTCTACATTGAGCTGCATCTTAGCGATCCCACAAATTTATTTTTATATCAATGTAACCACTAACCAGTTCATAGTTATGCATAAGCCAGGTTTAGCTCAACATCATTTCATACTGCTAGTAACTGAACCGCTAGCTCCTATATACCTTTCTTTTTCTAACAGATGGTTTATCATTGTCAGGCTTTCAGCCAATCAAAACATTCCATTGCTTGGTCACAACAGTTTGGAATATGTGTTGAATTGTATTGAAGTTGAACGCGACAAATAACAAAATATTACATTTTGTGGTTGGGGTTGGCAGTGGGGGAGTTACATGTCTGTGGGGCACACCCCTGTGAAACGCTGGTGGATGGTGTGGTTTAATTGAATTTACTAATGCGAAAGATATCAATATCGTATCATAGTGTATTGACTGATGTGTTATAAATGCAGTGCTCCTACTGCACTCTGCAGTCTGCAGTCTAGTGTCTATCTGACTGAGCAAAATTGTGTAAGTAACAAAAGGCCAGGAATTATTACTTTAACTCGTAACCGTAAGTACCTATTCAGTATTCATGAATACAGCACACCGGTTAGTGTTTTACAACCTGCTAGACTGCTATCAGTATTGACTATTGAGCTTGTTGATTGGTTTGGCAACTTAATTTTAATTAACACCTGTTTTACTTTTCAGTCCAGCTCAAGAACCAACTTCAAATAAGCCTCACTTATTTCATATTTGCATCCTATCATATAGGACCATTAAAATCCATAGCAGTTAACAATAGTGGTAAAGTAAAGATGCGTACCTGTGCTGGTGCGAAATAATAATAATAATAATAATAATAATAATAATAATAATAATAATAATTATTATTGTTATTAGGAACATATATCTTTGAATATAGCTTACAATGCAGCTAGATGCAGTAGATATTTATGATAATGCAATATTCATTCATGTGCCTTGATCCAGAGCAAATCAAAATAAAAGTGTTTACATATATGATATAATATTGTAATGAGTTTTTGCAAGTCAAATACATTTGAATCAAAGTCGTTAAGTTAGTTGAACTTGAGGTCAAAAATGAGTCGACTCAAGCAATTTTCACATGAGTCAAAGCTGAGTCGACTAAACAAAAACAAAATCCCGGTTGAGTCAGAGTTGAGTCAAATCAAAAAAAAAGGTTGAGTCAGAGTTGAGTCTTCGTAAAAGCAAACGAGTCAAAGTTGAGTCGACTCAAAAAATTGTCCCCCTCGCTTGAGTCAGAGTTGAGTCAGGGGTAAAAGCAAATGAGTCAAAGCTGAGTCGACTCAAAAAAATAATTTCCCCACTTCAGTCAGAGTTGAGTCAGAGTCCCTTCGTAAATGAGTCAGAGTCGAGTCAGTCTAAAAAATCTGAGTCGAGCACAACCCTGGACTTGCATGACTTTCGTATATATTTTGCGCATAGTGACCTTTGTGACCTGACCTTTGTTAACAATCTCCCTTTAACTCATGCGGGATGTTTATCATACCCTTGGCAGCAGGGGCGTAGCCAGGATTTCGGCCAGGAGGGGGGGGGGGGGGGCAAACAGGATCAGAGGGGCCCTCGTAGCCAATTGGGGGCCCACACACTGGCGGATCTAGGGTTCGAGTTTGGGGGTAAAAATTTATATCCCATCAAACCCATCAAACCGCCTGAAACCAGCACAAAATGTACACATTTCCTGATAAGAAAATCTAAGCAACTTTATCTAAGGAAGTTTGTTTTAAATCAGCTATCAATGCATAAGCAAGCGAAATCCGATGAGTTTTCAGAAATGTGTGAGACTTTTTGGGACTCCCCCCTAAAAAAAACTTGGCAGATCCAGGGGAAAGGGGCCATAGCAGCCGTCAAACCGCCTAAAATCAGCACAAAATGTACACATTTCCTGATAAGAAAATCTAAGCAACTTTATCTAAGGAAAGTTTGTTTTAAATCAGCTATCAATGCATAAGCAAGCAAAATCTGATGAGTTTTCAGAAATGTGAGACTTTGGGATTCCCCCTAAAAACCTCCCGTGCCCCCCCCCCCCCCCACCACCACCACCCATCCCAAACGTCTTCTTCCAAACGTCCAGACCCAAATACATTTTGTCCTAACGTCACAATAACTTCACGCGCATCCACATGAGGGCTTGCGCTGTTATTGTAGCTCGTTGGCTATGCTACCAAATGCTGCCATATTTAGGGAAATAGGAGGTCGGACAGATCATTTTGTAACCAACGCTTAAAAGTCGATAACATTAACTCGGTAGGCCTGAGGCAGGCACGTAGCCAAGGGGGGGGGGGGGGGCGGGGGAGGCTACCCGCCCCCCCGCCCTGGAGTCCCGGCGGGCCCTTTTCGGGCGCGCACCGAAAAGGGCCGACGAGACCACGCTCATGGACTACGCGAAGCGTGGTCTTTAAGAGTTTAGAGCATTTCAGAGGTTCTTTAGGGGCACCAGGGCCCTTTCTGAAAGACCACGAGGGCCCTTGGACGTTCAGCAGAGCCCTGTACATGTCAGAAGGGCCCCTGTACAAGCCGAAAGGGCCCCTGAGCGGGTCAAAGGGCCCCTGAGCGGGTCAAAGGGCCCCTGAACACGTCGAATGAGCACCGAGCCAGCACAGAGGGACCCCTGGGAAGGTCGGAGAGGCCCCTGAGCATGTCGGCAGGGCGACAAAGCAGCCAGTGCAGTCCCTTGCCAGGTCTTAAGGACCCCCTGAACAGGCTGGAGGGCCCCTGGACAGACCAGCACCAGAGGGCCTCTGGGAAGTTAAAAGGGCCCCTGTGCATGTCAGAGGGGCCCCTGACCAGACCAAAAGGGCCCCTGAACATGCCGAATGGGCTCCTAGTCAGCACGGAGGGGCCCCAGGGCAGGTCGAAGGGCCCTCTGAGCATGTTGACAAGGCGACAAAACAGAAAGCGCAGTCTCTTGCCAGGTTGGAAGGGCCCCTTAGAAGGCTGGAGGGCTCCTGGGCAGACCAGAGGGCCCTTGGGAAGTTCAAAGGGCCCCTGTGCATGTCAAAGGGGCCCCTTACCAGACCGAAAGGGTCCCTGAGCAGGTCAGATGGCCCCTGATTACGTCGAATGGGCCTCTGGCCAGCACAGAAGGACCCCTGGGCAGGTCGGAGAGGCCCCCGAGTATGTCGGTAGGGTGAAAAAGCAGCCAGTGCAGTCCCTGGCCGGCTCGGAAGGGCCCCTGAGCAGGCTGGAGGGCCCCTGGACAGACCAGAGGGCCCTGGACAGACCAGAGGGCCCTGGACAGACCAGAGGGCCCCTGGACAGATCAGAGGGCCCCTGGAAAGTTGAACCTCACAAAATAAAGTGGCCGAAATCCGTAGTTTTTCTTTTTTTTCTCTTTTTTTTGTGGGGGGGGGGGGGGGGTTAACGCTCGGGAAGGAGCCCTTTCGAGGCGCCCCCCCCCCACACACACACCCTGGACGAAATCCTGGCTACGTGCCTGGCCTGAGGGGCCCTCGAAATATCTGAGGGGCCCTCGAAATGTCTGAGGGGCCCTCGAAAGGAATTGGAGGCCCTGGGAAGGCCTGAGGGGCCCTCGAAATAAATACCAGCTCTTAAATGCTGTTATTTATTCGTGTTAGATTTGTTCGTGGACGTTCTTTATGCGACATAAGGCGTTTTGCGGGCACCTGACACCATCCAAAACACTGGGGCCTTCGGCCCCAGGGGGCCCTCGCTCGGTCGCCAGAGGGGCCCGCCTGGCCTCCAGGGGGAGGCCATGGCCCCTTTGCCCCCCCCCCCCCTTGGCTACGCCACTGCTTGGCAGCACTTTGGGTGAAACTGGTCGTAATCTAAGGCTTTGGATGAAAAGTATGGCCCATAAACTCAAATACGTCTATTTTGACCCTTGACCTGACCGTGACCTGACATTTTACCTCACTGACACTTTTGAGTATGCTTTAGATACGTCTCATTGAGCGCTTTCAAATTCCGCCTTGCGCGTCTCGCTGCAATCCTTGGTTCGGAAGATAACCAGGGGCGTTTAACGCCCCCCGTCAATAGTGTTTGTTCTGTTGAGACCCCAGTCAATGCCGGGTTCAGTGGCGTGTAGCCTGTTCAAGCGAGTTAAACGTTGTCTCATTCATTCATTATATCATTTAATTATTACTTAATATTCATGGGGATAAACATTCATGGGGATTCATATTCATGGGCTTAATATTCATGGAATATTCATGGGGATGTTGTCATAGGACCTGGCAAATTTCATTTTTGGACTTCCAAAATTATAAAATAGAAAACTGTGGTTAGACTTGTAGTTAGTCTATCCATTTAATTGAACTACTACATTTTCCATTAAATTATCTCCAATCTTGAAAAGAGAGAATTTGTGTGGTTACTTTTTGTGCCTGTTGACAATAGCTTCAGCTAATTAAATGTCGGAGTCGGAGTCGACTCCGGAGAGTCGGAGTCGGAGTCGGAGTTTCCTGACCCCCGATCGACTCGGCAGCCCTGCTGACAAGAGTCGGTCGCGCTAACTGAGCGGGGCACTCGCGTGTCGGCGCGGTGCCAAGGGATGAGGGACCGGTGTCAGAGAGTGTACCGGCTCTCGGATGTGACGTCACATCAATGCCGGGTAGTGAACCTGTTTCGGAAGTTCGAAACCCCTTGAATTCCGATGTTATTTTGGTCGTCTTTTGAATTTACTGTGGCGCAGCAAAGAAATGCTTTCAATACACTAAAACTTTCCTCCCACGCTATAACTTTGCTAGCTCAGTTCAACACATGTGTTAAACGTGAAATTAAATTCGCGTCCGACTGACATTTTTCACTACCTTAAAGGGACATTCCCACCTGAACATTATTTTTGAGTTGAGATAGCTAAGTTAGTGGCTATGTAGTGTAATTTAGGAAGGTAGCATTTAAAACAAACACAGTTTTCTGGTCTGAGAAAAATTCAAGTTTGATTTTTAAATTTGGGCCTTAGTAAGGCTCACCCTTATTTGGTAGTTCTGTTCCGATGATGTCATCTCTCGTCACCGCCGTGTGTACCTGTTTAGAGATACACCTTAAAGGGAAATATTCACCTTGTCCTACAAAAAAGGGAGTTATTACTTGAAATCGACAGACGAGACCAAAATATATTGTAGATTGGTCACATTTTGCAAATAAAACTTCCTACAGAAAGATATTTCAAGTTAAAGTTGATAGACTTATAACGGTCGGTACTCAGCAAGTACTCGGTAACGAATTCATTGGCCGAGTTAAAATTAACCTGCCTACGCATTGTTATTTATAATGAATATATGTAATGTTTCCTGCACCCTATCTTTTGCGAATATGTACCAAACTTTAATGAACAATCAACAGGCATTCGACAAAAAAGTGCATTGAAATCGACAGTTTAGTTTGGCCCCGGACGGCGGGCTATTTAGTGCTCTCAAATATTAAAAATAAATAAATAATAATAATGGGATGTTCTCCATCAATTTTCAACATATAGGTATTCAATACATTACAATGCACATATGAAACATTTATCTGAACCGTTTACCCATAATCAATCAATAAACATTTCAGAAAACCGTGATGCATTCGGCGGATTAAAGGGACTGTCCCACCTTCCCAAAAATTTACGCCGCTTATGGTGCACAATATGAAGTAATTGCTGCCGAACACGATTAAGACATTTGTTTCTGGCAAACAGTGCTCAATTTGATAAAAAGTTAAGTTTTAACCCGCGCGGCTTTGCGCCGAACACGAACTGCAGGGGGGGGGGGGTGATTTCCGCCCCCCTGAGATTTCGAAAACTACGCTACGTAGCGAGCAACGGAAAACGGCATTTGATAGCTTGATACATGTTCTATCGAAAGTATTTCTGTATTGTTTTAGGTCAGGTCAAAATTGAGGCCACCAGAGGTCATCAAAGGTCAAATTGTCCAGTTCTTTCCTGTTTTAGGACATCGCTCCAGACATTCCCATATATTTCAGAAACTATGCTAGTTAGAAACAAACGGAAAAAAGCAAACGCCAGCTAGTGAAATTTGCAATCGCTAAGGTGCCCTCAAAATTGATCTCAGGTCAACATTTGAGGCTCCAGAGGTGAAAAAAATGACGTTTTTTTGCTAAATCGTTTTTCGCTATTAACTTTTTATGTAATAAAGATAACGGAAAACTGTTTTAGTTATTGTGTTTATCTTGTCAAGGCGCTTTGAATTATATCCATGGTGACCTTGTTAAGTTAACTTGAAAATTTGACCTCAGGTCAAGGTCAAGTGGTGACCCAAGTAGGGCATGTTGCATATGGGAAGACGTGTCTTGACGAGACAAACACATTTATGTCTGTTTTACTTCTTTATCTTCATTATGTCGGGAGTTATTGACAAAAAAGTGATTGTGACCTCGCATGACCTTAAATGACCCAATAGGGGTCACTGAACAAAACTTACACTTGGATCATCAAGAATATCCTATAATAACATGATCCAGAAGTAATTGGACTAATATCATGCATATCCTTAGCATTTGTATATTTCCCCATTGACTTATTATGGGGAGGCCACGAAATTGACCTGACCTTAGGTCACCGATTACAAAATTCCGAGATAAACGAATTGTAGGTACTTATACCCTCAAGACATCCTGTAAGTTTGAAACTGATCGCTGAATAACTCTGGCTTTGGCACAACTGCAAACATTTTTGGAGGTGGGGTCACTTGACCTGGTCTGGTGACCTGACCTGAGATGACCCCAGGTTATTTTTTCTTTTTCGAAGTGTGCGCAATTGATGTCCTGACAGGTGTGCGAAAACGCGGCGGCGCTGCGCGCCGCCGTTTTTTCGCTATCTTTGAAAAACAACCTGAGGGGGGGGGGGGGGGGAATCAACCCCCTGCAGTGCACGGGTTAATATATGGGTTGATGCCGTCATATTGAGCTCTAGAGAGCTACACAGAAATCCTTTACGCTGCCAAATTATGGCACAATTATTTCGAGACAATTATGGCGCTTTGAATACAAAACAAACAAATTACCAAGCCATTGAAACGTAGCAAATATCTACAAGGTTCACCATGTACTACAGGGTGAACCCCCTGAGGTTTTTCTTGAGTAACTGTTTACACATGCAGCGCATCTTGCTGACATTTTTGGTAGATGAGTTTACAACAATTATACGTATGCTGTAAAAAAATAATTGCAATTGGTTAAGTAGTTTGGGAGATAATCATGTTTTGATGACGTCATGTTGGTGGAAAAACGCTAACTATTAAACAAATGGTAGAACACAGGGTTTTAAAAGAAATTGCAAACGCGATTCACCAAAGATACAAAATGGCATTTATTTAAAATAGCAATCTCGGATTTTCACAATTTTGGGGGGTTGACCCCTAAAATAAAATAAATAAATGTTTTTTTTAAATCCCCACAAAATAAAATTTTCAAAAATGTTTGAAAAACCGGAATATTTTTGAGAGAACTGAGTATGGACAATACCCATACCAAATTTCAAAGCAATATCTTCATTTTTGACTGAGTGATGGCTCCCTAAGTGTAAGAAACTGATGACGTCATTTTTTTAAAATAACTTTTTTGGCAAGATACGAACAAATAATTACCTTTTCTGTATTCCTGAGCTAAAACTGGTCTAGGAACATGCCTTTTTATTTACATTTATCAATTTCTAATTTTGAGGTTTTCTGGAAGAGCAAAATCGCTGTTCTGAACGTGGTAAATCCGAGGTCATTCACTTGACCTGGAAGGTCACCCGTTGACCTGAAACCTAAAAATCGCATACTGTTAGACTCCTCTCATGACAGGCAACATGCTGGTTCTTACCGCATTGCTCTAAGTTGTTTGGTTTGGAAGTTAACAGGGGGGGGGGGGGGGGGGGGGTTATCAGCCCCTCCCCATAGGGCGAAGGTGAAAAACGCTCCCGTAGGGCGAGGGTTAAAACAAGTCGACTATCATTACCAGTTGGGAAAAGAGAGACGACGCTGTCGGCTTAGAGGCCCTATTCAAATACACATGGGCCTTATTTTTTACAGATGTCAAAATCAAACTCGAATATCTTTTTGATTAGATCATTGTGGTTGTTTTAACTGTTACCACACTAAATTTCAATGTCAAGCCATCAAAATGGCTATCTCAACTCAAATATAATGTTAAAGTGGGATAGTCCCTTTAAGTCCGAATGGTTTGAGTGGGTGCAGCCAGAGGCGTAGCCAGGGGGGGCAAGGGGGGCAATTGCCCCCCCCCCCCTACGGGTCACAAGGGCCCCTACCGAGATTGGCCCAGATACCATTTGCATTAGCTAAATCGCTTTCAAAAACCCACAGAGGAGCCCTCAAACCAGGCAAGGGTCACTGTTGGGCATGTCTAGGGGCCCATTGAGCCCACATAGGGGCCCCACAAACTGTCCAGGGGCCTCTCGAGCATGTCCAGGGACCTTTCGATCATGCCCAGGGGCCCATTGAGCCCATTCAGAGGCCCAAAAACCTGTCCAGGGGCTTCTAGAGCATGTCCATTTGTCCAGGGGCCAATTGAGCCCACCCAGGGCCCAAAAAACCTGCCCAGTGGCCTCTCGAGCATGTCCAGGGGCCCATTGAGTATGTTCAGGGGCCTCTCGAGCCTACCCAGGGGCCATTAGAGTCTGTTCAGAGGCCTCTCGAACCTGCCCAGGGGCCCATTAGTCTTCCCAGGGGCCCTTCGAGTCTGTTCAGGGGCCTCTTGAACCTGCCCAGGGGCCATTAGAGCCTGCCCAGGGGCCTCTCGAGCTTGTCCAGGGCCCCTGAGCAGGCTCATTGAGTGTTCAGGGGCCTCTCGAACCGGCCCAGGGGCCTCTCCGAGCTTGCCCAGGGGCCAATTGAGTCTGTTCCGAAGGGCCTCTTGAACCTGCCTAGGGCCATTAATCTGTTAAGGGGCCTATTGAGCTATCCCAATGGCCCATTGATCCTGTTCAGGGGCCTCTCAAACCTGCCCAGGGGATATTAGAGTCTGTGCAGGGGCCTCTCGGCTTGTCGAGGGGCCATTGAGGCTGTTCAGGGGCCTCGCGAGCTTATCCAGAGGGTCATTGAGTCAATGTGGATAGGATAGGTGCTGAGGATAAGTGCTCTAATTTAAGCGCAAGAGCTTTTGCACTGATCCTTTTGCCTTGACGACAACATGTACAAATGTATCCACCCTGAATTGCATGTCAAGGCAAATCAATATATGATGATGATGATGTGAACGGGGCCCTCGAACCTGCCCAGGGGCTGCTAGCCGTAGCCTGGAGCGCCTGCTATAGCTGAAGCACCTGCTATAGCTGGAGCACCTGCTATAGATGGAGCACCTGCTATAGCTGGAGCACCTGATATAGCTGGAGCACCTGCTATAGCTGGAGCACCTGCTAGACGTGGTCGGCGTGGTCATAATAAGCGGTAATGTGCTGTATTCTGACTCACCTGGTGCAATGTTTTATTGGGTTTAAAAATGGTAATTTGATAAATTTGATGAGTTTTTTAATTCGGGGGGGGGGGGGGTAGTATAAAACAATGTAACAATTTCCCTCTCAGGAGTGTGTGCTGCAATCTTTGTCAGCCAGGGGCGTCGCCGACGGGAGGGTCGGGGGTCTGGACCCCCCCCCCCCCCCCCCATACACACACTCTTAGAAGGCGGGGGTCGACCCCACACTTTTTGCAGGGGAAATTATCAATTTATTGTACAAATTGTCTTTGGAGCAGTCAAAATCCAGCTAACTCATCAAAAATTAGAAAATTCGTGACGCTTCGCAGCATGGCACAAGTTTCGCAATTGCTTATACAAATTTGGAAAATGGGAAAATGAATTTCATTAAAAGTCTGGCAGAGTCTCTCCTTGGCGGTAATTGATGGCCCCAGGGCCCATTTCCTTAATAAAATGTTCACTTTCAAGCAGGCTACATGTTTAGCTAGTCTGCCGAGTTAAAAAAAGGCGAAGCGAACGCAAAGACGAGGAGATCGGTACCCGGACGCTGCTCCAGCGGTGCCCAATTTGCTGGACCGAAGAGCTAATAGAGGGAACAGGCCAGGACCATCTCCCCAAGGCCAAGGCCCAAGCCATCTCCCCCCCCCCCCCCCCCGGCTCCTCCAGATCCACAGGGACCATTTATACGCGGGCAAGTCGTTCTGCCTGTTGCTGCTTTCAAACCATTTGCACTGTTACCAGTTGTTTGTTAACTGTTACCAGTTGTTTGTTACAGTTCGGTACATATGTAAGTGTATACAGTTATTATTATTATATGTACTATTGGGCGCAGACTGCCACCGGTCATCGTGATTTACTATCCGAGGCTAATGTATATGAAAAACTACCTTCATTTCAATATTATGCATCATACCGAGATGTGCAACCAGGAAAAGAGGTTCCTAGGCTCCACTCACGGTCTGGTTACCTAGGCTCCACTCACGGACCACGGTCTGGTTCCAATATAAAAATTTCGTTTTCCAGGACCTAAAATTAAAATTTGCACGCCGCTTCGCGGTGTCACACCGGTAGTTATTGTCATAACGAAGCCATAGTTATCGTCTTCGGTTCGGTGTAACGCTGAATTGAATGAATATAATTTTTAGCTTCTTATCCTCTACAAGGCGCCTATGTTTCTGGGTTGTATCGGGCAAACCCGTACAAATTTCGCGCCGCTTCGCAACGCTACCTAACAAGTGCCTACCTACTTAACATGAAAATCCACATACAAAATGCTGCAAAAGCTTAAATACGCGTCTACAAATGGGGGTACATTTTTCGTAATTTCAGCCCCCCACTCAAAAACTGACCCCCACCTGTTGTCAGCTAAGATAGGGTTTCTCTTCTGCACGTAACAATACAAATTAGTAATGCGCTCAGTACAATGCAACTGAGGGTCCTGGTGCAATCCAGCTTATCAAAAGTTGACCAAGAAACATTGTTAAAAAGTGGGCCTCACAAAATAAAGTGGCCGAAATCCGTCGAGTTTTTCATACCCAGTTTTTCTCTTCTTTTTTTTTGGGGGGGGGGGGCTCCCAGGGGCTTGCCCCCCCTTCTGAAGGTCTGGCTGCGCCCCTGGGTGCAGCTCCAGGACCGGATGCCCGCTGAGCCGCCAGCTTGTTGCGTAATACTGCATCACGCGGTCCCACCACATCACACCACCCATCCACATACGTCCGCGCCAGATTCACCGGGGATGAATTTGGTCCGAAAGTTTAACGTGCCGCAGATAGATGGCGACACGGTCCTCTCATGGTCTAGGGCTCTCGCCAGGTGCCACCTTGCTTAATATAACTAAGCGGGCCAAACAACGTCCATCCTTCCAACCTCGGATCTACTGCCACTGCGTTATGAGCCGAGCGTCGTACGCCTAGACCACATGGGAGGACAAAATGCATGTTGTATCATGCATGTTGGAATGTCTAGTCACTCTAGTGTTATGCTTATTCGTGCAGCTCTGTATGTGAATCCAGCGAGCGACAGCAGTGTGTGTATGTGTGCATGTGTGCATGTGTGCATGTGTGCATGTGTGCATGTGTGCATGTGTGCGTGTGTGTGTGTGTGTGTGCGCGTGTGTGTCGGTGTGTGTGTCGGTGTGTGTGTCGGTGTGTGTGTCGGTGTGTGTGTCGGTGTGTGTGTCGGTGTGTGTGTCGGTGTGTGTCGGTGTGTGTGTGTGTGTGTGTGTGTGTGTGTGTGTGTGTGTGTGTGTGTGTGTGTGTGTGTGTGTGTGTGTGTGTGTGTGTGTGTGTGTGTGTGTGTGTGTGTGTGTGTGTGCGGTGTGTGTGTGTGTGTGTGTCGGTGTGTGTGTCGGTGTGTGTGTGTGTGTGTGTGTGTGTGTGTGTCGGTGTGTGTCGGTGTGTGTCGGTGTGTGTGTGTGTGTGTGTGTGTGTGTGTGTGTGTGTGTGTGTGTGTGTGTGTGTGTGTGTGTCGGTGTGTGTGTGTGTGTGTGTGTCGGTGTGTGTGTGTGTGTGTGTGTGTGTGTGTGTGTGTGTGTGTGTGTGTGTGTGTGTGTGTGTGTGTGTGTGTGTGTGTGTGTGTGTGTGTGTGTGTGTGTGTGTGTGTGTGTGTGTGTGTGTGTGTGTGTGTGTGTGTGTGTGTGTGTGTGTGTGTGTGTGTGTGTGTGTGTGTGTGTGTGTGTGTGTGTGTGTGTGTGTGTGTGTGTGTCGGTGTTGTGTGTGTGTGTGTGTGTGTGTGTGTCGGTGTGTGTGTGTGTGTGTGTGTGTCGGTGTGTGTGTGTGTGTGTGTGTGTGTGTGTGTGTGTGTGTGTGTGTGTGTGTGTGTGTGTGTGTGTGTGTCGGTGTGTGTGTGTGTGTGTCGGTGTGTGTCGGTGTGTGTGTGTGTGTGTGTGTGTCGGTGTGTCGGTGTGTCGGTGTGTCGGTGTGTCGGTGTGTCGGTGTGTCGGTGTGTCGGTGTGTCGGTGTGTCGGTGTGTCGGTGTGTCGGTGTGTCGGTGTGTCGGTGTGTCGGTGTGTCGGTGTGTCGGTGTGTCGGTGTGTCGGTGTGTCGGTGTGTCGGTGTGTCGGTGTGTCGGTGTGTCGGTGTGTCGGTGTGTCGGTGTGTCGGTGTGTCGGTGTGTCGGTGTGTCGGTGTGTCGGTGTGTCGGTGTGTCGGTGTGTCGGTGTGTCGGTGTGTCGGTGTGTCGGTGTGTCGGTGTGTCGGTGTGTCGGTGTGTCGGTGTGTCGGTGTGTCGGTGTGTCGGTGTGTCGGTGTGTCGGTGTGTCGGTGTGTCGGTGTGTCGGTGTGTCGGTGTGTCGGGTCGGTGTGTCGGTGTGTCGGTGTGTGTGTGTGTGTGTGTGTGTGTGTGTGTGTGTGTGTGTGTGTGTGTGTGTGTGTGTGTGTGTGTGTGTGTGTGTGTGTGTGTGTGTGTGTGTGTGTGTGTGTGTGTGTGTGTGTGTGTGTGTGTGTGTGTGTGTGTGTGTGTGTGTGTGTGTGTGTGTGTGTGTGTGTGTGTGTGTGTGTGTGTGTGTGTGTGTGTGTGTGTGTGTGTGTGTGTGTGTGTGTGTGTGTGTGTGTGTGTGTGTGTGTGTGTGTGTGTGTGTGTGTGTGTGTGTGTGTGTGTGTGTGTGTGTGTGTGTGTGTGTGTGTGTGTGTGTGTGTGTGTGTGTGTGTGTGTGTGTGTGTGTGTGTGTGTGTGTGTGTGTGTGTATTGGGTACATTCCATCACCTGGCGACACATCCAGGCATGATTCGACGACGACGAGCTGTCCGCAGTTTACAAGTGCACTGATTGCAAACCACTGAACGACCAGTCGCCAAACAGCCCTCCGCCTGTCCCTACCGCCTGTCCCGATCTATTTTATTTACTTAAAGGAAACTGTTCACCTTTAAAAAAGCTAAACAAACAACCTATAAAAAGCTTTAAAAAGCTCAGAACCGATTGAGAGAAGCTAGAAATGAATTATAATGTTACTAGTAAGCCATACACATATATATGGCCGCGGACAAAAACAAATTGTCAGTTATTTGGTTCCAATTCAGTTTTTTCTCTCCTCTGAATGGAGTAAATTAATGCGAAATCAGATTGCTAAGAAGCACCAACCATCTGGTGAACTGTATGGAGTGAAGGGCATCGTGGCGACATCTGCACGTGCGTAACGTATAATTTCACTAAGAATATTGCGTTTGTAAAGTGTTAATAGGCGATTATCACGATATATCTCTCAAAGTTCATTCGTGCAATGAAGGGAATAAGGTACTGAAACAGCATCTTCTTGTCCAGCGCTATATATTTCAATGTTTATAATACTTGTTCCCCAAGCCATACGTCATCGTTACGTCATAAGCATACGTCAAATCAGCCAATCAGCGATAGGAGACACGAAGGATACTCGTTTCGGCTTATAGGACTCCGGTAAGCCAATTTTCATTAATTAAGGGGTTTCTATGAAGATGTGAAAGTTTCTCAAGTCAATTTTCGAGCATGGAGAACAGCTTGGCTATCTCAACTAAAAACCCAATTGACAAGGTGAACTGTTCCCTTTAAGACATATCACGAGTCTAAATGTCTCTTAAAATCTAACTGAACCTGAAAGCCTAAATAAAACCCAACACCACAGTTTGACTTACAACTACAGTAAGCCGTGTAAATTAACCACTAGCCATTTGCTTCCAGATATACACTAGGGTGGTCCGGTTTGCGTTTTTTCTTCTTCTTAAAATGTTAGGTCTTACCCCCTATCTGATGCATTTTGGGACGCTGATCACGATGAAAACATCAAAATTGAGAAATTCGGGAAATTTTCGATGGCGCACTGGACTGGAAGATTTTGCACCGAGGCGATTTTTGCATATATATTTTATTATAATATTTTGTCGTTTTTCATTTGTATCTAAATCTTTCTTCCAAAATGCATCAGTTAGGGGGTGGGGGGTGATCCTAACATTCTAAGAATAAAAAAACGCAAACCGGACCACCCTAATATAACCATAGGTACAACTGCTGCTTTGGCTAACTGATCTAGATTGGGATAACATACAGATTCTACAGGCCACTACCAACATATGCTAACAGTTATATTTTGCGGGTAAACTCCAGTCGACATGGTCACTATGAATACAAACCATTACAAACCAACCATCTGGTGAACTGTATGGAGTGAAGGGCTGGACAGCACAAAACTGTCACCCGCATACGCCTGTCGTCAACGTTTGTGTACCATTAGCTAATCACAGAGCTACAATACGTCACGGCATGCCACTTCTGTCGACTCGGACGGAACATCTGTTGAAATCCGGCAAAAGTGGAACAATGGAAAAGACAGGCATTTCGTCACAATAAACAACGTAAACGGAGCGGCAGAGTTGGAAACTGTCCTCATCAGCGCCAGCCGATTGCTATTTGTTTCTCCAGCCCTGGCTACTGCCGGGCATAGCCAGGCGGCTATAAAAGCAACGGCCAAAAAAGGCAGCCGATGGCGAGGGCCGCCACAGCGTCATCCTGTCTTAGATGCTCGGGTTGCTCGTGAATGCCGTCCAGCGCCAGAGAGGACTCCCTGCACATAGTACATGAGAAGCGCAGCTGAATGTGTCGCCACATGTCCGCCTCCTGTCTCCGCAGACTCAGCACTCGGTGGACTGAGCTGTCTGCAGCTGCCACCGTAGGCCACCGTCTATTCGGCGGAGGCCCACACACCCATCTACTGGCCATTGTCGAGTAGTCTCCGCTAGTCTCGTAGTATCCTCTATTCTGGAGAAGTCTCGAGTAGTCTCCGAGTAGACGCCGTCCAACATTCTACCACTCAAACCCTGGTAGCAATGGTACTCTCTTCCATGGTGCAGCATAGTGCACTGCCACGTACTTTGCAAGCACTTCGAGTTACGAGTAGACATCGGAAGACGTGCGCCAGGAAAACGAGCAATACACCGGACAGAACTGGTATCTGGGAAGCTAGCAAAATACAGCGAAGGCGACAATCATTCAATAATCTGGAAAAGGCCGGGATAGTGGGGACCGCAGTTGGGGGTGAGGAGAGGGAGAGAGGAGAGAGGAGAGAGGAGAGAGGAGAGAGGAGAGAGGAGAGAGAAGAGAGAAGGGAGGGAGGGTCAGGGTCAGGGTCAGGGTCAGGGTCAGGGTCAGGGTCAGGGTCAGGGTCAGGGTCAGGGTCAGGGTCAGGGGTAGGGGGAAGAGATAGGGCGAGGGCGAGGGCGAGGGCGAGGGCGAGGGCGAGGGCGAGGGCGAGGGCGAGGGCGAGGGCGAGGGCGAGGGCGAGGGCGAGGGCGAGGGCGAGGGCGAGGGCGAGGGCGAGGGCGAGTGAGACGGAGACGGAGACGGAGACGGAGACGGAGACGGAGACGGAGACGGAGACGGAGAGGGAGAGGGAGAGGGAGAGGGAGAGGGAGAGGGAGAGGGAGAGGGAGAGGGAGAGGGAGAGGGAGAGGGAGAGGGAGAGGGAGAGGGAGAGGGAGAGGGAGAGGGAGAGGGAGAGGGAGAGGGAGAGGGAGAGGGAGAGGGAGAGGGAGAGGGAGAGGGAGAGGACAGTCCGTCTGCAGCCTAGCCGACCGACACAGCCGCCGGCTGGCCGGCTGGCGGCCGATGGAACTCGACGAACGACCCGCGGTCGGTGAAGGTGAAGCCCTTGCGACTCATCTGCTCCACAAGGCCGGCCCAGGAGCCGCGGTGCGCAGCGTTGCCCGCCGAGACGGCTGTCGGCGCTGGTCGGTACGCCAGTTTACCCTGGTGTGCAGTGCGCAGGAAGGCCAGCAATGATGCCAGGTTGTCTCTCCACAGCTCAGCCACCTCGAAGTGTCGCGGGAAGCCGCAGCAGCTCACGTGCGCAGATACCTGCGACAGACGGGCAGACAAGTCTTCAGCTGTCAGAGGGTAGTCGTGGGTCGTCAAGAGGGTAGTAGTGTCTTTTTGCCGAATGTTACTTTGTCGACGTGTGAAAAGGTCGAAATGCCTTTTTGCCGAATGCCATTTTATCGACATGTGAAATGTTCGAAATGTATTGTTGCCGAATGCCGAATGCCCTTGGTGCCATGCGCAGCAATTGTCGTCATGTGTCACTTTTATTTGTCCGCCCCAATCATCATAAGTGTGAGGAACAACGATAAAGGAATTTACGGGATTTGGTAGCCATTTGCAGCCGTTGCGTCACGGTTAGCCGCGAAGCGCAGTTATTGTCGGGTTACGCAATGATTGTTTATTTTCCCAGCTCTAGGTACTGGAAGTGACAAAGTACTCGCGTGTGCCGGTACGGTGCTCTCTTGGGAGCGTGTTTCCGGATTGTCCTGTTCTAGAAGTTAACCGGCGCCGACACGTCGTGCGCCGTTTAAAGGGAGGGCTTAAAGGGGGTTGGGGGTGTGACATGTAACTCCAGGATAATGTAAAATCTTGCAAAACGTCAATAGTGATTCAGTGCAACGACCAGTGTCACTTACAACAGAAGTGGGATATAGGGTCAGTGCTCAAGCCGCGGGCTTACGTGGATGGAGAGGACCCCGACACCTTTTTGCGAGGTTTTGTACGGGTAACAAGAGCTAACGCCTGGCCTGAAACGCGGCAGCTGGCCTTTCTCCCGGCCCTGTTCAGTACTACCCATGAGTGGCTGGCCAGAGACTGGCCTGAAGCGCGGCAGCTGGGCATTCTCCCGGCCCTGTTCAGTACTACCCATGAGTGGCTGGCCAGAGAGCTGGAAGAGGAATCCTCTTTAAACACAGTTGAGTTAGCACAAGCCAGAGTTCTGGAAAGGTTGGTTCCGGCCGAGAAGCGACGGGCGTTTCTTCATCAGTTTTATGAACATAAGATGTCAACAACAGATGAGCCAAGGGCGTTCGTAACCAAGTTGAAGACACTGGTCCGAGCTGCAATGCCTGCCATGGGGCCTGAGGGGCAAAAGCAGCTGGTGGTTGAACAGATAACAAGAGCAGTTCCGTATCAGTGGCGACTGAGGGTCATCGATTGTGAAGCGACGACTACAGAGGGATTGATTCGTAGACTCGAACGTATCAAAACCACAGAGGAGCTCCAAAAGGACATGGTGGCCCCTCCAGCACCCGTCAGAAGTCTAGCATCAGCACAGGGGGAGAGAAGAATCTGTTTCAAGTGTGGTAAGCAAGGCCACATCGCTGTCAGGTGTCGTTCCCAAAGCAAAGCCCAAGGAAGTCAGCCAAGAGAACCAAGGTCAGAACCAAGGTCAAGCTCAGGGGCAATCCAGTGCTACCAGTGTGGAGGTCGAGGTCATCTGAAGACAGTGCCCCTCCACACCCCAGCTGCAAGACGCACCAAGGTCAGTTCGGCGAGTGGACTCAACCAACCCTGTTGAAGTCAGGGCAGTGGTGGAGATGGCTGGGGCAGCGGTTCAAGTGGTGGTAGACACAGGAAGTGACACCAGTATCCTGAGTGAAGACCTGATGGAGGAGCTCGGACTGGTTGTGACTCCAACTGACGATCGTTTCGTGGCTGCAAACGGCACAAGTGTTTCAGCTGTGGGTCGAGTGCAGGTGTCTCTGGAAGTTGGGTGTGTGCTCATCTCACAGCTTCGTGGTTGTCCGTGACCTGACTGACTGTGCCCTCATCGGGATGGATGTGCTCCAGGAGCTGGGTGCTTCAATTGACTGTGGAGCAGGAGAGAGCTGTATGTTCAGGGCATCAAGATCCCAAAGCAGCAAGCTGTGACAACAAGAAGTTTGGTCACCTGTGCACCAAGATCTGAGACCGTCAACAGGATCCGCAGAGTAGCTGCGGTGAACACCATGGTCTTCTGTCCTGAAGAAGTTGAAGGAGTGACACTGGCCTCCACCGTGCACCTGACCCACCAAGCAGTACCGGTGAGGCTCCTGAACCTGAGTGATGCTGAAGTGGTGCTCCCAGCCGGGACTGTGCTGGGGAGTGACGAACCAGCTGTGGTGACTGCTCAGTGTGGAGAGGTGAGGAAGAACAGCTCTAGGCTGCCAGATGTTTCACACTTGCCAGAACAAGACAGGGAACAGTTTCAGCAAGTTCTGAACAAGTATGCAAGAGTGTTCTCTGAAGGGCCAGAAGATGTGGGGGAATACACAGGACCCCACCAGTTGGTGATCGACACAGCCGGAGCAAGACCAATCAAGCAGAGGTCGTACCGCACGCCCTTGCATCTACGACAGCAGTTGAAGGAGTAACTGAACCAGCTGAAGAATCAGGGCTTGGTCGAACCCTCAACCTCACCGTGGGCATCGCCGGTGGTCATGGTGAGAAAGAAGAACGGTGACATGAGGTTGTGCTGTGATTACAGGGCCGTCAACCAGGTAATCAAGCATGACTCGTACCCGCTGCCGAGGATGGAGGATCTGCTGGAGGCGACGGGAGAATCCAGTATCTTCACAGTGCTGGATCAGAGATCAGCATACTGGGCCATCCCAGTAGAATAGGAGTCACGTGAGGTCACCGCCTTCACCACAGAGTTTGGGCTGCATCAGTGGGCCAGACAGCCGTTCGGACTGAAGACGAATACAGGTACGTTCCAACGGATCATGGAAGACCTGCTGAAATGTCTGAGCTGGGAGCGTGTGATGATCTACCTGGACGATGTGATCCTGTTCTCCAAGACGGTTGAAGAGCACCTGAGCGATCTGGAAGAACTGCTAAAGAAGTTTCAAGAGGGCGGTCTGAAGCTCAACCCCGACAAGTGTCGAGTAGCAGTAACTGAAGTGGACTTCCTCGGACATCATCTGAATCCAGAGGGGATCAGACCAGCTGAAGAGAAGGTGGAAGCTCTTCGAAGATGGCCATCACCACAGTCAGCGAAGGACCTGCGTCGCTTCCTGGAGTTCATCGGGTACTACCAACAGTACATCCCTGAGTTCGGAAGTAAGACTGCATTGATGTCTGACCTGTTGAAGAAGGGAACAGTCTTCAACTGGACTGAGGAGTGTGAGAAGTTCCAGCTGCTCAAGAAGGAGATGGAGGAGTATCCGGTACGTCAGTTTCCAGACGTGGAGGAGTCGTTCACTCTGACAACTGATGCAAGTGACACTGGCTGGGGTGCAGAACTGCGACAGGAGCGTGGGGTCATCGCCTTCGCTTCTGGCAAGTGGACACCAGCTGAGCAGAACTGGACAGTGACTGAGCGGGAGCGGGGTTCAGTCATCAAGGCGGTCACCAAGTTCAGGCACTACCTGATTGGCAAACCCTTCAAGCTCAAGACGGATCATGAAGCCATCCAGTTCCTACATAAGTCCAAGCCACCTTCTGGTCGTCTGTAAAGGTGGATAGAGAAGTTGCAGGAGTACGACTGCACTGTGGTGCACGTACGAGGTTGCTCCATTCCACACGTAGATGCCCTATCCAGGCAGTTTGAAGAGCAGGCGGAGAAGCAAGACAGGCTGAACGTGTCCGCACCTGAGTTCATCCCGCAGGACAGCAGGAAGCACCGGAGGTGAAGCGGCTGACAGAAGCTGAAGAGACAAATCAAGATCACAGAAGAGGTACTGTTCTTGGTTATCCGGGCAGTCGTTTTCCAAAGTTTCCGGGAGACCATTTTCTGAGAGTCTGTATTTCAGTGATAAGCAGAAGTGGACAGAAAAGAGTGAGAAGTCACCCTGCCCCAGGCCGTCGACCTCGCCAAGCCGCTGAAGTGTTGACTGGGGTACTCGTCTTGTTGTACTGGTAACGTTGGCCCCTCAGTCTTCAGCTTATATACTGCGCGGCGTGCGTGAAAGTAGCACAAGGCGTTACACGAGCGGCCTTCCATAGAGCGTGGTTGGTACATAAACCATGGGCAGACACGCATATTAGCTAATATCTGCTGGTCATACGAGCGGATTTCCACAGAGCGTGGTTGTGACATACACCACGAGTACGCACAGAGGTAATATCTATTTGCGTCATACGAGACTCGACGCAACGAGCGCAGCCCGCTGTCATTTCGTCACTGGACTGGCTCTGTCCCAAATCAGTCGGAACATTACCGGCCCCAATTTCGTAGGGCCGTCACTCGCGCTACAAAATTCCCTACGACGAATGATTGTACTACCATCAATTACAAATACTAAGTCATTTCACTTTGCACTGTCTGTTGTTGATGTGCTAGTCCGTGGACCTTGCTGAACACTTCAGTTGTCCCCTTCCAGAACGCACAGCTTAGCCACGGGTCGATTATACGCTCCGGTCGCTGTTTTCACGGTTGCGGAGCTAACTCCTCCGTCTGCTCCAGGATAAACATCCAACACGCGTGCCAGCGGCCAGAGTCCTCGGGGGGGGGGGGGGGGGGTGTCCTCTGCGATGAGCACCAGCTCGCCAGGTCGGAGGTTTGGCTGCTCAGCCGTCCACTTCCGTCGCTGCTGCAGGGTCGGCAGGTATTCTTTGCGCCAGCGTCACCAGAAGTGGTCCACCTGACGCTGGGCGTGTCTCCATCGCCGACGGCTGCAGAGGTCCGAGTCGGTGAACACACCTGGTGGCAGAGGGATGCACTGCCGTCCGATCAGCAGGTGGTTCGGCGTGATGGCCTCCAGATCGTCTGGGTCGGTGCTGACGTGCGTCAGGGGTCGCCTGTTCAGGAGCCCCTCCACCTCCGTGACGATGGTCAGCAGGGTCTCGTCGTCAGTTGCGCAGTCTCCTAGCACAGCCTTAAGCGCCCGTTTTGTTGACTGGACCAGGCGCTCCCAGACACCACCGAAGTGCGGTGCTGATGGTGGGTTGAAGGACCAGGAGATGCCTTGCTAGGTCAGCTGATGGCTGATCTGGTCCTGGTTCCACCGCGCCAGATTCTGGCGCAGTTCTCGCTCGGCAGACTTCAGGTTTGTGCCGTTGTCCGAGCAGATCGTATTTGGCTTGCCGCGCCGGGCGATG
Organism: Chirona hameri; assembly: GCA_036785665.1. Classification (NCBI taxonomy): domain Eukaryota; kingdom Metazoa; phylum Arthropoda; class Thecostraca; order Balanomorpha; family Balanidae; genus Chirona; species Chirona hameri. The sequence goes on from JAXIVJ010002041.1 coordinate 42,489, forward strand.
AGCCGTCTGATGCACATCATGAACGAGTCGGTGTCCAGTGTGCGCTACTTCCAGGTGGACAGCCCGAGTCACGAGACACGTGAATAGCTGTCTAGCTGCCATAGCGCTTATCTGTTTTCCGGAACCGTCAGACAGTCATCGGTCCGAAGAAGTCGCATCCCAGGTAGGAGAACGCTGGCTCAGCGAAGTTCACTCGCTCTGATGGCAGATCAGCCATGACTGGCGGCCTCGGCGTGGCGCGCCTCCGGCGACAGGTGAGGCATGCGTTGATAGAGCGCTTGACTGCGGTGCGTCCATGCGAGATCCAGAGCCTCCGGAGCAGGTCGCACAGCACGTGCTCCGGTCCGGCGTGAGCCAGTCGCCTGTGACGATCGGCAATGATGATACCGGTCACGTGGTGGTCGGCAAACAGAATGATTTGGTGCCGCGTTTCATGCGGGACTTGGGCCCTTTTCAGTCGGCCACCGACTCGGAGGAAATTCGTTTCGTCTCGGTATGGCTGCAGACTGCGTAGACGGCTGCGACTTGGGACTGGCAGGTTTTTCTGCAGGGCTTCCAGCTCAAGACCGAACGCGTCGGTTTGAGCTTGTTGGAGCCACAGGAGCTCCGCTTCCTGTAGTTCCTGGCTGGTGAGCGGTCCAGTGACTCGCTCTGTCGCTCTGGCTCTGGTATTGCGGCAGAGCCGTTGGATCCAGGCCGTGCCGCGCAGCAGACGCAGCCAGGAGGAGTAGTTGTTCGCCTCCAGCAGCCTTGAGTCGCCGGGAGTCGCGCTGATGGCCAGGCAGACCTTCTCCTCCGCTCTATCTTCCGACTCTGCAGCTGTTTGCTCCCGCTCGTTTGTGACAGACACGCGGGCTCCGTCAGCCTTGATGTTTGGGCGATGTCTGCCAGCGACCATCCAACCCAGCTCGGTCCCCACTGCGCTGGGGCTGCCTATGGGCCCTTCTCGTACCTCCCGTGGGACGATTATGCTGAAGCAGCCGGCTCCGAGCAGCAGCTCGGTGCTTCCGGTGTCCACCGGATCTGGGAGATAGATGGCAAGCTAGGTGCAGCCATTTATCGCGCTGTGCTGACTAGTCTGTCTCCGGTGACTCGAGGTTGAAAGCACTCAACGTCAGTGCGCTGACGGTGTGCTCGTTGTTTCCTGCAGAGTCACTCGTGGTCCTGTTGTACGGCCGAATCTTAAACCGTACTCGACGGGAGTTGTGGGTCGTCTTCGCGTCCACCGTGCTGAGTTGAACGGTCTCCGTCGGTCCGCCAGCGAGGCCGACTTGGAGAGCAGTCTGCTCGTTGATGAGGGACACCTGGCTGCCCAAATCCAGGAGCGCGTTAACAGTTTTCTCTCCAGTAGGGCCGCACACGGTTACTGTAAGATGTTGCAGCAGGACCGAGTCATTGCCTTCCCCGGCCGTGTGCACCTTAATGCGAGTCTCCTGGTCGCAGTTCGTCCACCCATCGTGAAGCAGAGTGTGATGTCGCGACGGCGTCTTGCAGTCGGGCATCTCGCATTCGGTCTGTGTTTTGCAGACGAACGCCCGGTGATTCGGTCGCAGGCAGCGGAAGCAAAGGCGATGATCAATAGCGATAACCACTCGCTCCGACAAAGCCCGCTTCTTGAAGACCTTGCACTGCTCCAACCGTTTCCGCTGGTGCCGCAGTCGGCACAGCGGTCTGTTTTGCCTTTGCTGAGTTGCTCAGGCGCGCCCGGGCCCCGGTCGCCGCCGGGGAGCTGCAATACAGCATGTATCGCAGCTTTAAAGGGCTTCTTGTAGGCAGGTTCAGCGCCACGCTGTCTGGCGCCTGCAGTCCGCTTGACGAACGTCGACTGCACGCTGCGTCCCGAGGCTGCCTGCAGGTTCAGCCATTTGTCGAGATCCGCCAGCGTTGGTGGTCTCTGACCAAACTCGACCACCCGCTCTCCCCATCGCCACGCAAGGCTAGGGGGAAGCTTGTTGAGTGCCACCTTCAGGTTCGTAGTGGCGCCCAGGTTGGAGTCATAGCCCAGTCTTCCCTGGATGCTCACGACCCAGTGCACTGTTGTTGGTAGCTCCTGCAGCGACTGGAAATGATTCTCCTTGACCACGGGTAGGTCGTGAAGCTTCGCCAGATTAGCTTCTACAACCATCCCAGAATTTGCGAAGCGGCGCTCCAACTCGGTCAGAGTTTCGCCATAGAAGGCGCCATCGCAAAGCAGGCCTTGGATCGCCCGCCGCCTTGGACGGACGACTGCATAAGAGCCAAACGCTCTGCGTCCGTCAACGAGGGCTGGTCATGAACCAGAGCTCTGAAGAGTGCATTCCATCTTGGCCACTCGGTTGGATTACCGTCTAATTTGTCCAGTGTAAGACGAGGCAGTGAGCGGCCCGGCGCAGGTGCCGCCGCTCTGACATCGGCTCTCTCGTCGGCGGTAGACGTCAATCCATGAAGAGGTGACGAGTCCATCCTGCTCAGTCACACGTCCTTGACGCTGCTCGGCGGCGGATCGAGGAGTAGCCAGTCGAGGCCTCGGAAGAGTGGCCACTCGATATCTCGGAAGAGTAGCCGGTCGAGACCTCGGGCGATTCTCGTAGATGTTGCTGGCAGCCGTGACCCATTGCTTGGTCCGCTCCCCGCTTTCAGCCATTTCGGCGGGTGGACAAGAAGGTCGTATGACGTCACCAGCTTCATCGCGCTGCCCAGCCTTGATGGAGCCGTACTCTTCTTCATCGAGGAGCTGCTTCTCTAGCTGGAGAAGCTCAGCATCAGCTTCCAGCTTCTTGACGTTCGCTGCCTGGGCTAGGCGGTCAGCTTCCGCCTTAGCCTCGGCAGCACAGTGGTCGGTTTCTGCCTTCTCTTTGGCCTGGGTTGCGCGCAGCTGTGCCAGCCGCGCATCAATCCTGACCTTGGAGCGGCGGGATGCTCGTGATGCTTCTGTAGCGTCACTTGCCTGGGTCCTAGTGTCGTCGCTGTCATCTATGCGACGCAGAACTGGTGGTGAAGACATCACTAGAGTTCCGATTCCACGAAGAAGCTCACCAATTTGTAGTTACACTCATCGCAATCACTGGTAGGGTCTTTACACTAGTTCATAATATCCGGCCCGGGAGACCATGTTCTTGGTTATCCGGGCAGTCGTTTTTCAAAGTTTCCGGAAGACCATTTTCTGAGAGTCTGTATTTCAGTGATGAGCAGAAGTGGAGAGAGAAGAGTGAGAAGTCGCCCCGCCCCGTTGACCTCGCCAGGCCGCTGAAGTGTTGACTGGGGTACTGGTCTTGTTGTACTGGTAACGTTGGACCATCAGTCTTCAGCTTATATACTGCGCGGCGAGCGTGAAAGTAGCACAAGGCGTTACACGAGCGGCCAACCATAGAGCGTGGTTGGAAAATAAACCATGAGCCGACACGCATATTAGCTAATATCTGCTGGTCATACGAGCGGATTTCCACATAGCGTGGTTGTGACATACACCATGAGGACGCACAGAGCTAATATCTATTTGCGTCATACGAGAGCCTGCGTTTTGCTATTTGCGTCACTCTCGACGCAACGAGCGCAGCCCGCTGTCATTTCGTCACTGGACTGGCTCTGTCCCAAATCAGTCGGAACAGGTACTGAAGGACAGGACCAAGCACCTGAAGCAGCGCTCTTCGAGCAGAATGTGTCGGTGGAAGGTAAACCTGAGTTTCGAGAAGCCACAGCAAGTGACCCAGTTCTGAAGAGGTTGTATCTGTATCTACAGGGAAGAAGTTTGAGTACAGAAGATCTCGCTGAAGAACAGAGACGAGAGTTGAAGTTCTACGCCACAATGGGAGGTCTCTACCTGAGTGGCGGTGTCATTCAGCGGGAGTCAAGAGGTTTCCAGAACCACAAGTTCTGGTACCACAGAGTCTGAGGGCCAGGCTTCTACGGATGGCACACGTAGTACCCACAGCTGGCCATGGAGGCGTGCGCAGAACAGATCAGAGACTGACTGAGAACTACTTCTGGTTCAACATGAGGCTGGACATGAAGCGTGCGTGCAGCTCATGCCTGTCTCACAAGTCCAAGACAACAGCGTGCCGAGAAAGACGGGGAGCAGTACCAGTGGAAGGAAGACCGTTGGAGCAGTGGGCGGCTGACATTATGTAGCTCACACGCACTGAAGAAGACTACAGGTACGTGCTGGTGGTGACTGATGTGTTCCGTAAACTGGTAGAGCTGTTTGCTTTGAAGAGTCAGACTGCTGTGGACATTGCTGACTGTTTACTGAAGGTGATCAGCCGTTACGGAGTCATGAAATCGCTGCTGACAGATCAGGGAAGAAACTTCGAAAGTAGTCTGGTGCAGGAGCTCTGTCGTGGACTGGAGATCAAGAAGTTGCGAACCACAGTGTACTGGCCATGCTGTAATGGAGTTACAGAGCGGTTCAACAGGACCGTGTGCAATATCAACAGGACCCTGTGACAGCTGGTCAGGATTGGCCTCACTGCTCCCTCTGGTATCTTCAGCTTACAATACCAGCACCCATTCTGTTTCTGTAACAGAATGGGTGCTGCTTCACCCCAGTTCAGTACAGGCTTCAGTACAGGCTTCACCCCGTTCGAGCTGGTGCAGGGTTTCGCCCCCAGAACCGTACTCGGAGCAGAATTCGACAGAGGGCAGCTGAAGCGGAGCACGTACCAGTGTCATCTGGACACCCTGCAGCACCAGCTTGCCGATATACATCAGCTGGCAGCTGATCGTATTCGACAAGAGCAGAGTCGCGGGACTGACGAATCCGGCGGGATCTTCAAGCAGTGAGACACAGTCTAGTGTCGCACCTTCAGGGCCGAGAAAGGCGTAAAGGGCAAGTTGCAACTGAAGTTAGAAGGCCCCTACAGCGTCCTGGCATGCAGACCACCGGACTATGTGATCGAAAAAGGCAAACGACGGAGACTGATCCACGGGGCACATTTGCAGAAAGCAGTTCCGTGGGAAACCCGATAGATCACTGCCGACTCGGGAAGCGAGGCGGATCTTCCGAACGAGCCGGCTGTGAGGAAGCCGCCACAGCTGAGGCGTGGAGAAGTGCTGAGTTGGGAAGTGGAGACTGCCGGGACAGAGGTCGCGGGGCCCCAGCGGGCTGACGCGTGGGTAGACGGCGGCGGAGAACGCGAGGCCCCGGCGGGCTGACGCGCAGACGGAGGCGGTGGCGGAGGACGCGAGGCCCCAGCGGGCTGACGCGAGGCCGATGAAGACGGCAGCTACAGGAGGCGCGAGGTCCCAGCGGGCTGACGCGCAGGCGCCGAGGACGGCGACGGAGGACGCGGCGGGCGAGCGACCCCAGCAGGTGGACAAACGGCAGGCGATGGTGGCGCCGTCTCGAGGCGCGACGGAGGACGCGGCGGACGAGCGGACCGGTGCACGGCCGCCGAGGACGGCGACGGAGGACGCGGCGGACGAGCGACCCCAGTAGGTGGGCACACTGCAGGCGACGGTGGCGCCGTCTCGAGGCGCGACCGTGGCGCCACCACAATGTGCGACAGTGGCGCCACCGCGGTGCGATACCGTTCCAGTACCGGTAGTGCAAACGCGATCCGGGCGAGAAGTGCGCCGCCCTCGCCGTTTCTTAGACGGTGCGGTGCGCGGGGCACGATGTGCAGTGATCGGTGTGGCTGACATTCCTTGTTCAGGTGTTGTAGTGTGACCGGTCATAGTGTTCGAAGCGGGTCATTTGTAGTGTGACCGGCGGTGTTCGAAGCGGGTTCGAAGCGGTGTCGAAGCGGGTAGTGTAGTGACCGGGGGTCGCAGTGTTCGTAGCGGACATTTTTTTTAGTATCGTTAAGGAAGGGGAATGTGAGGAACAACGATAAAGGGATTTACGGGATTTGGTAGTCGTTGGAAGCCGTTGCGTCACGGTTGGCCCCGAAGCGCAGTTATTGTCGGGTTACGTAATAATTGTTTATTTTCCCAGCTCTAAGTACTGGAAGTGACGAAGTACTCGCGTGTGCCGGTACGGTGCCCTATTGGGAGCGTGTTTCCGGATTGTCCTGTTCTAGAAGTTTCCCGGCGCCGACACGTCGTGCGCCGTTTAAAGGGAGGGCTTAAGGGGGATTGGGGGTGTGGCATGTAACTCTGGGATAATGTAAAATCTTGCAAAACGTCAATACAGTGATTCAGTGCAACGACCAGTGCCCCTTACATAAGCATCAACAGCGATCCTCCACCGGCAACCAAAGCGGAGCCGGATATCGCTGATCATAGTAGTTGTCCGCGGAGTGCACGCACCTCACGCGATCCTAGTCGTAGGTACTATACCTCATTTTCCGGCTTAAGCCGAAAAGCCGAAAGCTGGCCATGGTGCTACTTACGCACAGGTGTTGTTTACTATGGGAAATCTGGAAAACTCTGTTGAAAAGCTCTGCGAAATTTGTTGAAAATCTGGGAATCACCGCATGACACAGCGACACTGTTTTTGCCCAGCCATGCAGACTGGGGTGTAAAAAAAAACGTTTTCGTCGGTGCAAGCTTGCCAATTGACACGGCGTTCTTCTCTAGGCCAATAACAAGTATGCCAAAATTCATTGCGATCCGTTGAGTTTTAGTCCCCCTCCCGGGGCCTCCATAAGTTGACCCATACCAAAGGTAAAAAATCAAAGTTGTCGTACAGACCTCCGCATGTGCTCATTTGAAAGCTCTTGACGAGTAGAATAAACTTTAATTCAGTCGAAATGCTCTAAATTCAAGTTCTCGTTTTATGAGTCATCAACAGCTACCAAAGGCAAGCAAGCCTTCTTCTCTATTGAAGGCTTGGTCTTGGTAGCTGTTTATGACTCATAGAACGAAAACTTGAATTTAGAGCATTTCGACTGAATTCAAGTTTATTCTACTCGACAAGATCTTTCAAATTAGCACACGCGGAGGTCTGTACGACGACTTTGATTTTTGACCTATTGGGTAGGGGTCTACAACTTACGGAGACCGGGGGGGGGGGGGGGAGGAACTCAAAGGATCGCAATTAAATTTGGCATATTTGTTGAAAAAGTGAATTCATAGAAATATGGACGGGCTTTTTTCCAATTTGGATATTTTCTCTCAAAGTCACGGTTTTCTCCATACTTGCATGGATATTTTACCAGATCTCCAGGTCAGATGAAAGCCTTGGCAGAGAGATAAACACGCGGAAATAGACCTTGTCTAATGGTTTACGAAGCGCATTGGTTTTAACATTGCGAAATTTCAGTTTCTTCAAAAATAAGTGCCCCAGATTTTGAACTGATATTAAGGTTAATCGGCTGCCCTGAAATACAAATATTAAAGTACACAAAATGTAGCTCATGCAGTGCCACTTGGGACATTCCAGGACAGACCGACCAACAAATCTCGAAATATCACCCTACATCTCAGATTTCGATAAAACTACGTCTTGGTGTTTATCTGGGCCGTAGATTCACACTGATCTTTTCAGCCCCGTCCTTCGAATAGTTGTCGAGTTACAGCCTCGTGCAACTTAGCAATGTCAACTTAGCAGTGGCAGCGGTCGCACTCAAGGTCAGGTGACGTCAGTGAGCGGGGCGGACCGTGTCCAGGTATGTCGGGCACGTAAAACTTTCTTCTCTAAATTCTGCCGGCCAACAGGAATTGCGCGATCGGGTGGTGAGGTCAGGACCTGCGCAACAAGCTCTGCTTAGCGTGGGTCCTGACCTCGGAAATCCATCCATACAAGACATTCGGACCAAATTTATTTTATAAAAAAAAATGTCGTGCAAAACTTCCATTTTCAGCGGGCAATATTTTCCATCTAAAGCATGCGAGTCATATAAACTTATATATCATCAGAATCATCAGGAGCCATAGATTAATACGATATAATCATTTTTGAAATTCTAAAATTTTGGCATTTTATAGCACGTTATCTCAGGTCAAATCACGTGATTTTATAATGTGGCCATTTAAAATTTGGAATTTTGTCCATGCCAGAATCGACTTCGATATATAAGCCTTCGATGGTAAACAATTGGATATTTGTTTTCCTCTAAATATTCTATTTATATTTTTATATTTGGGAAAAAATGGTCACCAGCCCGGCACACAATTGTGGTCACATAAAAAGCGCATTACAGAAAAAAATGTATCGCGAAGTTATACGTTGAACTAGCATCCATAACCCTTCAGCAAAGCTGCGCTGGAAGTCTATTCTTTTGTGTAATTAAGCATTGATTCTGCGTTAAGTTACGTCAGGATGACCCATCTGCCTATGATATTACTGGGATCAAGAAGCTTCGCAATTTTTGTTCTTTTAAAAAATAACGACAATGGGTCTGTTCCTGTGGCACCTCTAACCTCCTCCAAGTTGCTCCAACTCGCAACTGTCCTATACTTACAACACAGACAGTTGTAAGTTGGAGCAACTTGGAGGAGGTTAGATGAGAGGAGGCGCCGCTGGAACAGGCCCGTAGTATACAAGATCCCCATGGCGGCCAACACGAAACTAACCACCTCGAGACGTCACACGCACGTCCCGCACGCAGCCGGGATCCTATTGGCAGGCGGGCATGCATGACAATTCATAAAAGACACTTCGGGAATACATCATCCAGCTGTCTCGGGAATACGCGTCCCGGGCGACCTGTCAAACCAGTCCGCCTCGGTGCGAGATTCAGCTAGCTATCGTTTTGCGTACTGTGAGAGACCCAGAGCCAGGGAAGATACCTATTACATAATAGACTGACTGTACCTATTAGTGTATGTACTTGGTTTATGCAGCGAACTTGCATCCCAAATAAAAGTACGGGGTAGCAGCCAGCATTTATATAAAACAAAATATTTAGCCCCAATCGTTTTCAGGATCTCAAGGGTAAACGGCATGACCGGGATAAATTCAGTCCGTTTTAACCTTCTATCAACTTTGTATAAGTCTGTTGGATACACTGAAGCCCTGATTTGCGACGTGACGTGACCATTTGTGACCAATGTTCCCATTTTGGAACATTGGTTAGGCAACTTTTTTGCATTCTTGCTAGGAAACTATTGATTCGGGAGCATTGTGCTTCTTGGAGCTGGTAAAACATGTTCTTAACTAAACTTAAAAATCATTATGTTAAAGGGAATGTTTCACCTTTCTGAAAGTTGTCAAATATACGCTGGTGGTAGTCGAAAATATGAAGTAAGTGCTGCTGAAAACGATGGTGATATTTTTTCTCTCGAAAAATCACTTAAGGGACATTCCCACCTTAACACTAGTTTTGAGTTGAGATAGCTAAGTTGGTGGCCATAGAGCGAAACTTAGGGGGGTAACATTGAAAACAAACACAGTTATCTGGTCTAAGAGAAATTCAATTGTGATTTTAAAATTTGGGCCTTAGTAAGGCCCACCCTTATATGGAGTTTTGTACCGATGACGTCAGCTCTCGTTATGGCCGGGTGTACTTGTTTAGAAAGAAACTTTGATTTTCTATGATCGCGACGAATCGCGATGTTTGATTGTTGATTGATGTGTTACGCCGTGCCATCAACATTTGACCAGTTTTAATTTTTTAAAGTCAATAATTTCCATTTAAGAGCAATCAGGTATGCATCGAATGCCCTATGTTGTGTGTGGCGAATCAAATATTTATACTACGGTGTACAGGTGAGCATGGGTGGAGCTTCCCAGAAAACGTTGGTGGGGCAAAATGCCATATTGGCCGGATGTTTTACATTATTGAGGTGAAAAATTGCCATATTAATGCCAGGAAACCTTCAAATCTGACAAAAGTTGGTGGGGCATAACACAAAGTTGGTGGGGCAGTGGCCACACCATGTGAATAGGAAACTCCATCCGTGCAGGTGAGTCGTCATGCTATTTCATTTACCAACAGCCAACGGCCCAACAGATTCCTATTTTCCTATCAACGTATTCACTAATTATGCTGTGATTATCGTTTCAAATATCACAAGAGCATAAGCCAGACAAAAGGTAATTTGTTTAGCATTAGGATAAATCATTTGGGTAATCAGACGCCTATGACGGATACCTTTGCACAACATTGAGTGGGAAAATGTGCCACATGCCATTATTTTAAGATTGAAAAGAAGGGTTTGACACATTAAAAAAAAAACAAGGAGGAAATTGTACTTTTCTGTTACCCTGAGGAGGATTTCAAAACACATTTCACCAAATAAAAGTTGCTTATATTGTATATAAAATGCTGAAACATGCCAATGTTCTGCATTTTTTTTCTTCACATTTGGCAGGGCTATGCCCACTGGTATTCCACTGCAACTGTATCCGCCAGTGGTGTTCTATCAATATGTTTGCTAGTGATGATGTTCATTGTTCAGTGAGCAAAATTATAAATTATGGAAATGTAAGGTTCTTTGACCAAAAATGATACAGGTAGGTAATCTTCGACTAAGGCAGGTACCTGTCAGTGCGCCATGTAATTCACAGTATGGCAGCATATGGTAACATCATAAAAGCAGCTGCATTGTGCACCACAGCAAAATTTCCATATTTCTGCTGAAGAAGCCGTTAAACCTAACCAGGGTGTGTCGGGAAACAATTATAATAACATAATCAAACCTGACCTAACCTATACAGCAATTACGGTTGCAGGGACCAACATTTGAACAATCCGCTCACTGTGCTGCAGTCCTACTGGGATCTGTTGCCCCCAGACCCCCAGACCATCTTGTAGACAAAACCTAACCCTACAGTGATAATAAGTTGTCTGATGTATTAATGCAACCTAACCCAACCTAACCTATTTATAATAATAAAGGCTTCATCAGAAGACATGGAAATGCTGCCCTGGTGCACAATGCCTCTGTTTTTCTGATGTTACCATGTGATGCTGTGACGTCATACTGTACATAACATGGTGCACTGACAGAAAGTGTGTTACCCTGTGTCTTACCCCATGTGACATGCCGCTGCATCAGCTGACCCCGTGTGACCTGTCACTGTGTCTGTGTCTGACCCCGTGTGACCTGCCACTGTCTGACCCTGTGTGACCTACCACTGTGTCTGAACCTGTGTGACCTGCCATTGCGTCTTACCCCGTGTGACCTGCCACTGTATCTGACCCTGTGTGACCTGACACTGTGTCTGACCCTGTGACTTGCCATTGCGTCTTACCCCGTGTGACCTGCCACTGTGTCTGACCCTGTGTGACCTGCCACTGTGTCTGACCCTGTGTGACCTGTCACTGTGTCTGACCCTGTGTGACCTACCACTGTGTCTGACCCTGTGTGACCTGCCACTGTCTGACACTATGTGACCTGCCACTGTCTGACCCTGTGTGACCTACCACTGTGTCTGACCCTGTGTGACCTGCCACTGCGTCTTACCCAGTGTGACCTGCTGCTGTGTCTGACCAGTGTGACCTGCTGCTGTGTCTGACCCGTGCGACCTGCTGCTGTGTCTGACCCATGTGACGTGCTGCTGTGTCTGACCTGTGTGACCTGCTGTGTCTGACCCGTGTGACCTGTTGCTGTGTCTGACCCGTGTGACCTGCTGCTGTGTCTGACCCCTGTGACCTGCTGCTGTGTCTGACCCTGGTTGTTGTACGCTGGTTGTTGTACTGTATGTTGGTGTGGTCGTGCCATGACCCGAGCCCCCCCCCCCCCCCCCACGAGCTGACCGCCCATCTACCCACAGGCAGTGAAGAAGCGTCTGCCCCAGTCCGAGTCGGAGCCGAGCTCAGCGGCCAAGCGTCCCTTGGAGGAGGCAGGCAGAGCTGGCCAGCTGCCCGAGCGCAACAAGGTGGCCGCTCGCTTCCGGCCGGCCTATTTCCCTTCCCTTCACCTGCGTTTTTGCCTGAAGCAGATCGTTCTCATTTAAATAATCTGGATGGCTGTGTTGTACGGTACTTTTTTATTTTGCTCGGTAAAGGCTGAATAGGGACACTGTCGTGTGGTTTTGGTAACCAAAGGATGCATTTTGTCGCATTATTCGTGAAGGAAGCACATTTCGGTTTGATAATAGTTGATCAGGTTGTTGCATCTGGCTAGTCAAGGGTGGGCACAATGTCGTGTATGATACTGTTAACTGTTTCCTGCACTGCGATACGAAAATAAATGTAGAAAGCATTACACTGTCTGCGAAATCAAATCATCAAGAATAGAAATCGAAATATCAAACGGAAGATTTCGTGATCAGTGTCCTAAGTATGCTGTATGGTCTGTACTCTGTACACAAATTTTCAGCGAAATCGAGATACACGGCGGACCTTCGTATGTATGACCGTCCGTATTTCGTAAGATACGAAAATCCAAGACCAAAAACATTTGATTCGTGATCAGCGCATCGGATATGGTTTGTGGACCAATTTTCAGCGAAATCGAGATACCCGGCGGACCTACGTATGCATAGGCGTAGTAACAGGGGGGGGGGCAGCCGTCCCCCCCCCCCCCCCTCCCCAACATTTTGGATTTTACCATTACGCCTATGGGCGTTGCATGGAAAGAATCAACTTCAGAATGCCTCCGGAACCCCCCCCCCCCCCCTCCCTCCCAACTTGAACATAGTTCCTACGTCCCTGTTCGTATGTGACCTACCACCATTTTTGTGGATGGTTTGCTTTTGGTACAATACAATACAATATGTATGTATGACCGTCCGTATTTCGTAAGGTACGAAACAATCCCAGATAAAAAACATTGGATTCGTGATCAGCGTATCGGATATGGTCAGTGTATCAATTTCAATTTTCAGCGAAATCGAGATGCCTCAAATATCAAACTACATTTCGAATAAATCTGCTCCTAGTTTGACGGTGGTGTACGAAGACGCATACGTTTCAATGGTTGGTTTGTTTTGTATTCAAAGCGCCATAATTGTCTCGAAAAAATGTGCCATACTTTGGCAGCGTAATGGATTTCTATATAGCTCTCTAGAGCTCAATATGACGTCATCATACCAAATTTAAACAACTTAATTTTTATCAAGTTAAGTGTCGTTTTCGAGAAAAAACATATCACCATCGTTTTCAGCAGCACTTACTTCCTATTTTCGGGTACAACCGGCGTATATTTGACAACTTTCAGAAAGGTGGCAATGTCCCTTTAACTTTATAGAAATTAAGTTTTTAAATTTGAGATGATACGTCATTATTGAGCTATAGACCGCCGCTGATTGGCTGACAAAGTGGGATTGGCTAACGAAGTGGCTATCAACCAATCAGCAGCGGGACTAGCCTAGACCTCATTTTGCAAAATATAAATTAAATTGCTTAAAAACGGCTATTTTTGGGGGAAAATGACCTTAGTATTTTCGACATTTCAATAACGCTGCCGCGCAAAGGTGAATCCACGTGTGCCATTTTTGGGCCAAAAAAGTTTTTTTTTAATCATTCGAAACCTTGAGTACGGCGCATCGAATGGTGATAAAACATGTTTTCGAAAACTTATTTACAAACAAAGTTTTCCGAAAACACGTATGTTGCACAGTGTTCCGAACACGCAAAGGTGACAACACGTAGGTTTGTAATGCGCGGCAAAAACACGTATGTCATGACATACGTGCTTTCTACTTTGCGCTCTGGCGCATCAGTTTTAACATAAGTGTTTTTTTATTGATTAGCAGGCACATTTGTCGGTTACAGACAAGCATTTTTTGTTTCAGTTCACAACTCATCGGCAACCCCCGCCCACGCCGCCTCGCGTTTTGCAGCGGCTCCCGTTCGCGAAGCGGCGCCCCTCGCCACCGGCCATGCGTGCGAGCCGTCGGCCAGCAGGGCTGGCGCCCCGCACGCCCGGCCCCGCAGCACATGCTGAGGGCCGGTCTCGGGTTAGCCCGGGTGGGGAAAGGGCAGGGGCCTATAGCACGGCCCAGCCACCCCGCCGGCCGGCCACACCCACAGGCGAGTTTGTTTAATCATGATACACATACTATACGCATGTATACACATGATACACCATACACTATACACATGTATACACATGATACCAGGGTCCTAGGATTGCTTTGAAGCCAGGGTGCGGAGTGGAAAATTCAGCCTAAAAATAACGATATAGCAGAAAATTCAGCCTAAAAAAACCTTATGATGTGCTCGACTTTGCCAAAACTCACCCATCAGAATCAGCTGTTCAAATGGCAATACTTTCCTAACCAGTTGTTTTCTTCTTCTCATCCATAGGTTAATATTAGCATTGGCAACATCAGTGTTAGGATTATAATTATCCAATACATCTTGATTTAGGGAGTGGAAAATTAACAGTAAAACTGGGGAAAAGAGTGGACAAATATTACCAACAGGGTGTCGTTTTCCACCCAAATTTTGCAATCCTAGGACACTGCATGATACACCATACACTATACACATGATACACATGTATTCGTATAATTTGTACTGAAAGCATAACGCATGTAACACCATACATCGAAGTGCGTGTCACACCCACGTCACGTTTCCCTGACCGTCTAACAAAGGGAGCCGCTTTTTATTATGGTGATCTAATTGTCCTCTATTGCGAGCAGATAACCGTTCTGCCGCGAAATGACTGCGTAACAGACACATAAAACCGTGAATATTTATGTCGTCCTTTCCTTGCATCTTAACCTGATATATGTATTGCTTGCACACTAGTATGACAATATTAAGTATTTTAGGGCCTCTTGTTTTGCCAAATATCACGTCTCTTGGGGATATCTGTTGGCATTCACCCCGCATTCTGTCATTTAGGTATTGCCTTACACTAGCCCATAACTGTTGGACCTCTCTGCAATTGAGGAAGAAATGCACCAACGTGTCGAGCTCACCGCAACTAACGCAATTTGGACTTCCCACAATGCGCCTATGATGTAGAAATTTCTGCGTGGGTATAAACCTATGCAGAACTCGGTATTGCAACGTCTGTAATTTTGTAGAGAAACAGCGTTTTGTAGAGTAAGGCACTGCACACACTTTCGTCCAATCAATGCCTCGAAAAATTTTCGGCTTCCCATCGTCGCCATGCACTTGGTATTACAGTTGGTATAAACATCTTGTTATACATTTTAACCCTTACTAGTGGAGTGTAAATTTATATGGTCTGCGGCTGGCCGCCGGCCTGACCAGAGCCATAGGCTAAGTGGCGGGGCGGGCGGGCGTGACAACCTCCCTCCATGCGCGGTCTGACTCAACTGACGCTCTGCCCACGACGCCGACTCCTGCCGGCCGGCGATCTACTCTCTGATTGGTCAAAGCATAAGCAGTTCCTAGCTTGTGCCGCCAGGGCGGTCACGGCGGCTGCTTCGGCAGCGCCGGCGGGCCGGGGTCGAAACTGTGTATTTTCAATGGAGGAATCGCCCGTTTTTGCACGCGGCGCCACGCACAAACGACGCAACCGACGGTGATGGGACCCAAAGTTTCAGAATGCGTGCCACCTCTTGCGTCGATTTTTTTTCGTCACGACGCTCTGCGTGCCTTAACCGCGAGTCACTGGGGGGAAGGGGGGCTTATTAGCCCCCCTTAGGAATATCTCAATAACTAATGCAGATATCGAAGCCAAACTTTCAGTACCTATCCGGGCATCATTTTTACACATTTTGATACAAAAAAAAAAAAAATAGTCAGATTTTTTTTTAGATATAGTGAATTTAGTGACGTCCCTAAACACGATTTTGACACCAAAATCGGCTAAACTTTGCCAGGCCGTACAAATGCCGCATTTGAAGCAAAATGCAATCGAAAAACGCTAAAAGATAGAAAATTGCAAGGGCTACAAACCGGCTATCTGGAAATTTCAAAAATTGTTTTTTTTTTACCCCAAAAATAAAAAAAACTTTTTTGAAAAAAATGCTCACAAAATCACATTTTTCAAAGATATTGAAAAAACCGGAATACATGTCCGATAACGACATATGGGCAACTACCATACCAAATTTCCAAATTATATATTTTTTGCCTGTCATGGCATATGGGTAAATCATGACGGTATGGGTAAATCATGACGTCATATTTTGAAATTGCGTTTTTTTTGGCTTTTATTGACCGGATACAGACAAATCAAAGCCAGCACTGTTTTTTAAAGATACAACTGATATAGAAACATGCGTTTTTTATTTCGATTTATCAATTTCAAATTTTGACCTTCAGTGACCTGAACTTGACCTGAACTTGACACTAACTTCACGTAAATGAAGTCAGGTGGTAAAATGACTACCACTATCGAATTCTACGAGTAAAAGCATCCATACAACATGTGCTGCATGACTTTCGTAGATATTTTGTGTGTAGTGACCTTTTGTGACCTGACCTTGACCTTGATCTTTTCCAACAATCTCACTTTAGCTCATGTGGGATATGTATGATACCTTTGATAGCACTTTGGGTGATTATAGGCGCAATCGAATGCCATGGATGGCAAGTATTGTCCATAAACTCAAATACCTCGATATTGACGCTTGACTTGACCGTGACCTGACATATGACCTTAATTTTTTTTTAAAGTTTGCGTTAAGCTTCTCTCATTGAGCGCTTTCGAATGCCGCCTTGCGCGTCCCGCTGCGATCATTGGTTCTGAAGATACCAGGGGGGGGGCTAAAAAAGCCCCCCCCCCCCCAGTGAGTCGTGTTACAGAATATACCCCAGTGACTGCCGGGTTAATCGCTGAGCTATTACGATTCTGCCATAGGACAACAGGTGAGGCAAGCGGCGTCAGCAGGAATGTCCATAGGCGTAGTGTTGAAGAAAGTCGACAATAGGCTAAGCCTGAGCGCGTAGACATTACTCCTTTTATAATAGAGGACTAGATGGGTGTAATGTATATAGCCTGCAATTTATATAGCCTGCAATTGATATAGCCAGCTAATTTATATAGCAGGCGAGCGTGGCGGACGTGACGGCGGTGGCGGGCGTTGGTGGGTGATAGCGGGGCGGTGTCGGGGCGGTGGGCGGTAGGCGTTGGCGGTGGGCGTGGGCGGTGGGCAGTGGGAGGTGGGCATTGGGCGTGGACGGTGGGCGGTAGCGGTGGGCGTGGGCGGTGTGCGTGGGCGGTGGGCGTGGGGCGGTGTCGGGGCGGTGTTAGGGCGGTGGGTGGTGAGCGTAGGCGGTGAGCGTGGGCGGTAGGCGGTAGGCGGTGGGCGGTGGGCGGTAGGCGGTGGGCGGTAGGTGGTGGGCGGTAGGTGGTGGGCAGTGGGCGGTGGGCGGTGGGTCATGGGCCATGGGCCATGGGCGTGGGCAGTGGGCGGTGAGCAGTGGGCGTGGGCGGTGAGCGGTGGGCGTTGGGCAGGGCGGTGGGTGGTGGAGGGGCGGTGTCGGGACGGTGTTGGGGCGGTGTGCAGTGGGCAGTGGGCGGTAGGCAGTGGGCGGTGGGCGATGGGCGCGGGCGGTGGGCGGTGGGCGTGGGCGGTGGGCGTGGGCGGTGTCAGGGGTGTGGGGGCGGTGGCGGGGCGGTGGGCGTGGGCGGTGTCGGGGCAGTGTCGGGGCGGTGTCGGTCGTGTCGGGCACGTCCAATTCAATGCAATCAGGTCGGCCTAAGATTCGTTCGTGTCGGAAAACCACTACGCCGTCGCCGGGATTCGAACCTGGCCCCTCTGTGCCAAAGTCTGGCACCCTAGGACTAAATTAGATCGGCTGATGGTAGCAAAGGCTTATTTTCGATGCAGTAACCGGCGGCCGCCAGGCGCTGGCGGCGGCAGCGGCGGTCTCCATAGTAACCGAGACTCATTCTCCGGTCGGGAGTGATTTGGACCGGCGCGACATAGTTCTTGTAGCGTTTTAGGGAACCCGTCATTGTAAGCTACATGTTTTTATATATGAATACATTTTGGGTGGGTATTAGATGATTTTGAATGCACTTTCCGGCCATGTGATTTTTATCGCTTAGAACACATTGTTTTTTTTTTACGGTACGGCGGTTTGCATAATTAACGTTGAAAAACATTGGGAATGGGTATGTTACAGGCGGATTTTAGCACTGAAATATTTCTTTAGAACGTTAATTTTGACAGTGCATGGCCTACACATTGGCAAAGTTGCATCACTTCACGTCCCATCGGTTCCGAGCCCTGATTTGAATCGTGAAAAACTTGACAAAAACCTAAATTGCAACTTTTTAGCGATTAACTTTGCACATGCAACTCGCCGCAGATGGACCGACATTGGATATTGTGTTCCGCTTCTGCCTCTGCACATCTGTGTTTTCGGCTTGTCGGTGCGACATGTGGTTGTCGAAATATCAGCCAGGTATGCAACAATGTTTGTTCGATAATTTCGTACGCGGCGTTTTCGCGAAAACAGTGCATTGTCAATGGAGGAATCGTCCGTTTTTGCACGCGGCATCACCCACAAACGACGCAACCGACGATGATGGGACCCAAAGTTTCAGATAGAGCCACCAGTCGAGTCGATTGGTTTTTGTCACGACGCTCTGCGTGCCTTAGTCGTGGAGCTATTAAGATTATAAAAACAGACAACAGGTTTGGCAAGCGAGGCTTCACTCGATTCCCATAGACGTAAGCCTGAAGCGCTCGGACAATAGGCTAGTGTTGAAGAGCGTAGACACTACTCCTTTTATAATAGAGGACTAGGCGGGGGTGTGTAGTTAGCCTTTAATTTATATGGTCTGCAATGTACATAGCCTTCAATTGGGTGTGGGTGTGGGGGTGGATGGAGAGCGCGGCGGGCGGGCGCAAGCCGCGCAACACAATCGCACCTCACGCCCGCTCTCATCCGACTGGCGCTGGGTCTGGACTGCACATATACAGTTCTATCGCCGGCCGCAAGGCGGCGACAGCCGCAACAACAATAGTCTCCATTGCAACCGAGACTCATTCTGCGGTCGGGAGTTATTTGGACCGGCGCGGCATATTTCTTGTAGTGTTTTAGGGAATCTGTCATTTTAAGCTTAATGTTTGTATATATGAATACATTTTGGGTGGGTATTAGATGATTTTGAATGCACTTTCCGGCCATGTGATTTGTATCGCCTGGAACACTTTTTTTTACGGTACGGCGGTTTGCATAATTGACGTTGGAAAACATTGGTAATGGGTATGTTACAGGCGGATTTTAGCACTGAAATATTTCTTTAGAACGTTAATTTTTAGATGC
This sequence comes from Chirona hameri, assembly GCA_036785665.1. Classification (NCBI taxonomy): domain Eukaryota; kingdom Metazoa; phylum Arthropoda; class Thecostraca; order Balanomorpha; family Balanidae; genus Chirona; species Chirona hameri. The sequence goes on from JAXIVJ010002041.1 coordinate 61,445, forward strand.
ATTTTAGAGACGATGCATAGGCTTACACATTGGCAAAGTTTCATCACTTCACGTCCCATTGGTTCCGCGCACTGATTTAAATCGTGAAAAACTTGATAAAAACCTAAATTGCAGCTTTTTAGCGATCAACTTTGCACATGCAACGCGCCGCAGATGGAACGACAGTGGATATTGTGAGCCATTTCTTCCTCTGCACATCTGTGTTTTGGGCTTGTCGGTGCGACTTGTGGTTGTCGAAATATCAGCCAGGTATGCAACAATGTTTGTTTGATAATTTCGTACGAGGCTTTTTCGCGAAAACAGTGCATTGTCAATGGAGGAATCGTCCGTTTTTGTCCTTTTATAATATAGGACTAGATGGGTGTAATGTATATAGCCTGCAATTTATATAGCCTGCAATTGATATAGCCAGTTAATTTATATAGCAGGCGAGCGTGGCGGACGTGGTGGCGGTGGCGGGCGTTGGTGGGTAATGGCGGGGCGGTGGCGGGCGTTGGTGGGTGATGGCGGGGCCATGGGGGGGGGGGGGCGGTTTCAGGGCGGTGTCGGGGCGGTGGGCGTTGGGCGGTGGGCGTGGTCAGGGTGGTGAGCGTGGGCGGTGGCGGTGGGCGTGGGCGGTGGGCGTGGGCGGTGGGCAGTGGGCAGTGGGCGTGGGCGTGGGCGTGGGCGTGGGCGTGGGCAGTGGGCAGTGGGCAGTGGGCAGTGGGCGGTGGGAGGTTGGCGGTGGGCGGTGGGCGATGGGCGGTGGGTGGTGGCGGGGCGGTGGGCAGTGGGCGGTGGCGGGGCGGCGGGTGATGGGCAGTGGGCGGTGGGCGGTGGGGGTGGGTGGTTGGTGGTTGGCGGTGGGCAGTGGGCGTGGGCGTGGACGGTGGGTGGTGGGTGGTGGGCGTGGGTGGGCGGTGTTGGGGCGGCGGGCGTGGGCGGTGGGCGGTGGGCAGTGGGCAGTGGGCAGAGGGCTGTGGGCGGTGGGCAGTGGGCAGTGGGCGGTGGGTGGTGGGCGGTAGGCAGTGGGCGGTGGGCGTAGGCGGTGTAGGGGCGGTATCGGGGCGGTGGGCGTGGGTGTGGGCGGTGTCGGGGCAGTGTCGGGCGTGTCGGGCGCGTCCAATTCAATCCGATCGGGTCGGCTTAAGATTCGTTCGTGTCGAAAAAGCATTTCGCCGTCGCCGGGATTCGAACCGGGCCCCTCTGCGCCAAAGTCTGACACCCTGGCACTAAGCTAGAAGGGCTGATGGTAGTCGAGGCTTATTTTCGATACAGTAACCGGCGGCCGCCAGGCGGTGGCGGGGGCAGCGGTGGTCTCCATAGTAACCGATACTCATTATCCGGTCGGGAGTGATTTGGACCGGCGCGATATAGTTCTTGTAGCGTTTTAGGGAACCTGTCATTGTAAGCTACATGTTTTTATATATGAATACATTTTGGGAGGATATTAGATGATTTTTCGTGCGCTTTCCAGCCATGTGATTTTTATCGCTTAACTCAGTTTGTTTGTTGACGGTACGGCGGTTTGCAAAATTGACGTTGGAAAACATTGGTAATGGGTATGTTACAGGCGGATTTTAGAACTGAAATATTTCTTTAGAACGTTAATTTTTACATGCATTTTAGAGACGGTGCATAGGCCTACACATTGGCAGAGTTTCATCACTTGACGTCCCATTGCTTCCGAGCACTGATTTGAATCGTGAAAAACTTGATAAAAACCTAAATTGCAGTTTTTTGCGATTAACTTTGCACATGCAACGCGCCGCAGATGGACCGACAGTGGATATTGTGTGCCGCTTCTTCCTCTGCACATCTGTGTTTTCGGCTTGTCGGTGCGAGTTGTGGTTGCCGAAATATCAGCCAGGTAAGCAACAATGTTTGGGCGATAATTTCGTACACGGCTTTTTCGATAAATAGTGTATTGTCAATGGAGGAATCGGCCGTTTTTGCACGCGGCGCCACGCACAAACGACGCAACCGACGGTGATGGGACCCAAAGTTTGAGAATGCGTGCCACCTCTTGCGTCGATTGGTTTTTGTCACGACGCTCTGCGTGCCTTAATCGCTTACCTATTAAAATTATGCCATAAGACAACATGTGAGGCAAGCGGCGTCAGCAGGAATGTCCATAGGCGTAGTGTTGAAGAAAGTCGACAATAGGCTAGTGTTGAAGCGCGTAGACAATACTGCTTTTATAATAGAAGACTAGGCGGGGGTGTGTATTTGGCCTTTAATTTATATGGTCTGCAATTTATATAGCCTTCAATTGGGTGTGGGTGTGGATGGCGAGCGCGGACGGCGGGCGCAACACAACCACACCTCACGTCCGACTGACGCTGGGTCTGGACTGCACATATACAGTTCTATCGCTGGCCGCAAGGCGGCGCCAGCACTATCCAAGAGACCACAGTTGCCTGTGTACTGGCTGGCCGCTGGCCTGACCAGAGCCATAGGCTGGCGTGGGCGGTGGGCGTGGGCTGTGGGCGTTGGCGGTGGGCCGTGGGCGGTGGGTGATGGGCGGTGGGCGGTGGCCGTGTCGGGGCGGTGTTAGGGCAGTGGGCAGTGGGCGGTGGGCGGTAGACGGTGGGCGGTGGGCGGTGTCGGGCGGTGGCAGAGTGGTGGGCGCGGGCTGTGTCGGGGCAGTGTCGGGGCGGTGTTGGGCGTGTCGGGCGTGTCGAATTCAATCCGATCAGGTCGGATTCGTTCGTAACGAAAAAGCAATTCGCCTCTTGCGTCGATTGTGTTTTGTCACGACGCTCCAAGTACCTTAGTCCCTGAGCTATTAACCCGCGCACTGCAGGGGGGTTGATTTCCGTCCTCCCCCTCAGGTTTTTCAAAGATAGCGAAAAAACGGCGGCGCACAGCGCCGCCGGGTTTTGATACACCTGTTAGGCCATCAATTGCGCACAATTTAAGAAAAAAATATGTTCGGGTCATCTCAGGTCAGGTCACCAGACCAGGTCAAGTGACCCCACCACCAAAAATGTTTGCAGTTGTGCCAAAGCCAGAGTTTTTCACCGATCAGGTTGAAACTTACAGGATGTCATGAGGGCATCAGTACTTACAATTCGTATAACTCGGAATTTTGATATCGGTGACCTAAGGTCAGGTAAATTCCGTAACCTCCACATAATAAGTCAATGGGGAAATATACGAATGCTTCCTATTTCAAGGATATGCATGGTACTAGTCCAATTACTTCTGGATCATGTTATAGGATATTCTTGATGATCCAAGTGTAAGTTTTGAAATTGCAAGTGTGAACCGCTAGACGATGTCAAAGCGAGGCATGCAACCGAGCGAGGCCCATGCCCATATAAGGCAATGTTTGGATTTTGGCCACGGGGAACTGTCGCTGGATGCTGTTTTTGGTTGAAGTGCGAATTTTGTATTATTTCACCTGGTTGTTGATGAAGTAAGGTGACTTGAGGATACTTTGTAGTAGTATCTATCAGGTGAAAGTATTTTTACATCTGGATTACACTTGTTTCAGCTACAATTATGTTGAAGATCGTTGAGTGACGAATGCGCCACCGTAAATAAACATGGCGGCCGCGCCGGGCGAAGGCGTAATTCTTTTGGTAGACCGAGAAGTGCCACGAGACGGTCTACGAAAGGAAATACGCTTCTCCTGATTCGGCCACCCCATTGGTGGAAATCGAGCTGGAAAGTGACGCCATGGGACAGAGTTGACACGTTACAGAGATAGCCATGACACCCCCTCGCGAGCGAATGGCAAAACGCAGGTAAACAACGCAGTTTAACAAACGTCTCTCCAGCGCCAGAAATGTTTCATAATATTACTGCCATATTCTTGATTCAAACTTCCGATCTACCTGTTAGTTATAGTTATCTTGGTCCAGGCCCAGCGTCAGTCGGATGAGAGCGGGCGTGAGGTGCGGTTGTGTTGCGCGGCTTGCGCCCGCCCGTCCGCCGCACTCGCCATCCACACCCAATTGAAGGCTATATACATTGCAGACCATATAAATTAAAGGCCAAATACACACCCCCGCCAAAGCAGTATTGTCTAAGCGCTCAGGCTTAGCTAATTGTCCGAGCGCTCAGGCTTAGCCTATTGTCGACTTTGTTGAAGCACTCTGACAATTGGCTAAACCTGAGCGCTCGGCCAATAGGCTAGTGTTGAAGCCCGTAGACACTACTCCTTATATAATAGAGGACTAGAGGGATGTTTGCGCTATCCGCAAATTGATTCGTTATGCTGTTGTGGGTGTGAGTAGGTGTTGTAGGCGTTGTAGGCGTTGTAGGTGTTGTAGGTGTTGTGGGTGTTGTGGGTGTTTTGAGTATTGTGGGTGTTGTGGGTGTTGGTGTTGTGGGCGTCCATGTTATGGGTGTTTTGGGTGTTGTGTGTGTGGGTGTTGTGAGTGTTGTGGGTGTTGTGGGTGTTGTGGGTGTTGTGGGTGTTGTGAGTGTTGTGGGTGTTGTGGATGTCGTGGATGTTGTGTGTTGTGGTTGTTTGAATGTTGTGGGTGTTGTGGGTGTTGTGGGTGTTGTGGGTGTTGTGGGTGTTGTGGGTGTTGTGGGTGTTGTGGGTGTTGTGTGCGTTGTGTGTGTTGTTGGTGGTGTTGGTGATGTTGTTGGTGTTGTTGGTATTGTTGGTGTTGTTGGTGCTGTTGGTTCTGTTGGTGTTGCTGGTGTTGTTGGTGTTATTGGTGTTGCTGGTGTTGTTGGTGTTGGTGTTGTTGGTGTTGTTGGTGTTTTTGGTGTTGTTGGTGTTGCTTTTGTTGTTGGTGTTGTTGGTGTTTTTGGTGTTGTTGGTGTTGCTTTTGTTGTTGGTGTTGTTGGTGTTGTTGGTGTTGTTGGTGTTGTTGGCGTTGTTGGTGTTGTTGGTGTTGTTGGTGTTGTTGGTGTTGTTGGTGTTATTGGTGTTGTTAGTGTTGTTGTTGTTGGGGCTGTTCGGTGTTCTTGGTGTTGTTGGCGTTGTTGGCGTTGTTGGTGTTACGGTGTTGTGGGTGTGGGTATTGGTGTGTTTGTGGTTGTGGGTGTGAGTGTTGGTGTGGTCTATTAACTTTACACATGCCATGCGCTGCTGATCGACAATTAGGGCATACGCCGGTCCGATCATTTATGAACACATGCCTTGTCGAACCTTGCCTTGCAGGACCTTGCCAGCTCTAGCTTTGCCTTACCAGGCCTTGCTGGCTCCCGGAATCAACCTTGCTTACGCCGTTTGACCCATTGCTTACGCCGGGCCAATCATTTCTCTACCCATCTCTGTTTGTCCCATGTTCGTGCGACTCATGGTTGCCGAGATAAATCACCGATCTCGGGTAGGCTTTACAATAAAGAGTTTGGAATTTATATAAGCGTCCATTTGATATCCGCCGCACAGAGGTTGGTTTTCTCCGTAGCATGCTTCTCAGCATTTATTTTCCCCTGTGAGGCTTTGCCGTCGCAAATTTCTCCGACCTAAATAGCTTGATGACATATTTTATACGTTTAACAAAATAGGTCGTGTAGCGTCTAAGCATAGCTGCAATTATAAGCTTCATGTTTGGATATACAAATACATTTTGGGTGGGTATTAGATGTATATGAATGCGCCTTCCGGCCATGTGATTTTTATCGCTTAGTTCACTGTGGTTTTGACGGTACGGCACACGTTCTAAAAAAAAACTGGCGATGGATATGTGACAGGCTGATTTTAGCACTGAAATATTGTTTTGAAGTGTTAATTGTTACCTGCATTTTAGAGACGGTACCTTTGTCGACGCATTTTCATTAGTTTCATTGCTTCACGTCCCATCGGTTCCGAGCACTAATTATAATCGTGAAGGACTTCATAAGACCCTGAATTTGCGTTTTTTACCCATTAGCTTTGCACGTGCCACGCGCTGCTGATCGACCCACAGTGCAATCGCCGGGCCGATCGATTGTCACACATCTGTGTTTGTCCCGTGGCTGTGCGACTCGTGGTTGCCGAGCCACTGGTCAGGTATTGCAACGATATTTTGTTGTCGTTTTCGTAGACATTTTTCACGCCGTTTTCGCTCAAATAGTGCATTTCCAATGGAGGAATCGGCCGTTTGTGCACGCGGCGTCACGAACAAACGACGCACCCGACAGTGATGGAACTAAAAGTTTCAGATAGAGCGCCACCTCTTGCGTCAATTGTTTTTTTTTTGTCACGACGCTCCAAGTGCCTTGGTCCCTGCGCTATTCAGATTATAAAAACAGACAACCGGTGAGGCAAGCGAGGCTTCACTTTGCTCCCATAGGCACTCGGACAATTGGCTAAGTGAAGCACTCGGACATGTGAAGCACTCGGCATGTTGAAGCACTCGGACAATTGGCTAAGCCTGAGCGCTCGGACGATAGGCTAGTGTTGAAGCGCGTAGACAATAGTCCTTTTATAATAGAGGACTAGAGGGATGTTTGCGCTATGCGCAAATTGATTCGTTATGCTGTTGTGGGTGTAGGTGTGAGTGGGTGTTGTAGGCGTTGTAGGTGTTGTGAGTATTTTGAGTATTGTAGGTGTTGTGTGTGTTGTGTGTGTCGGTGATGTGGGTGTCCATGTTGTGGGTGTTTTGGGTGGTGTGTGTGTCGGTGTTTTGGGTGTTGTGAGTGTTGTGGGTGTTGTGGGTGTTGTGGGTGTTGTGGGTGTTGTGGGTGTTGTGGGTGTTGTGGGTGTTGTGGGTGTTGTGGGTGTTGTGGGTGTTGTGGGTGTTATGGGTGTTATGGGTGTTGTGGGTGTTGTGGGTGTTGTGGGTGTTGTGGGTGTTGTGGGTGTTGTGGGTGTTGTGGGTGTTGTGGGTGATGTGGGTGATGTGGGTGTTGTGGGCCACCAACAAAATAGGTCGTGTAGCGTCTAAGCATAGCTGCAATTATAAGCTTCATGTTTGGATATAAAAATAAATTTTGGGTGGGTATTAGTTGTATTTGAATGCGCTTTCCGGCCATGTGATTTTTATCGCTTAGCTCGCTTTGGTTTTGTGTACGGCGGTTCGAAAAACTGACATTCGAAAGCGGATTTTTGCACTGAAATATTGCTCTAAAGCGTTAATGTTAACATACGTTTTAGAGACGGTACCTTCGTCGACACATTGTCATTAGTTTCACTGCTTCACGTCCCATAGGTTCCGAGCACTAATTATAATCGTGAAGGACTTCATAAGACCCTGAATTTGCGTTTTTGTTTGCCATTAACTTTGCGCGTGCCACGCGTTGCTGATCGACCCACAGTGCAATCGCCGGACCGATCGATTGTCTACACATCTGTTTGTCACGTGTCTGTGCGACTCGTGGTTGCCGAGCTACTGGTCAGGTATTGCAACGATATTTTGTTGTCGTTTTCGTCGACGTTTTTCACGCCGTTTTCGCTAAAATAGTGTATTTCCAATGGAGGAATCGCCCGTGTTTTAACGCAGCGCCACGCGCAAGCAACGCACTCAACAGTGATGGGACCCAAAGTTTCAGAATGCGTGCCACCAGTCGAGTCGATTTTTTTTTGTCGCTACGCTCTGCGTGCCTTAGTCGCTGAGCCATTAAGATTCTGCCATAAGACAACAGGTAAGGCAAGCGACATCAGCAGGAATGTCCATAGGCGTAGTGTTGAAGAAAGTCGACAATAGGCCAAGCCTGAGCAAAGTCGACAATAGGCTAAGCCTGAGCGCACGGACAATTCGCTAAGCCTGAGCGCGTAGACGATACTGCTTTTATAATAGAGGACTAGAGGGATGTTTGAGCTATGCGCAAATTGATTCGTTATGCTGTTGTGGGTGTGGGTGTGTGTTGTAGGCGTTGTGGGTGTTATAGGTGTTGTGGGTGTTTTGAGTATTGTGTGTGTTGTGTGTGTTGTGTGTGTTGTGTGTGTTGTGTGTGTTGTGGGTGTTGTGGGTGTTGTGTGTGTTGTGGGTGGTGTGTGTGTGTTGCGTGTGTTGTGGGTGTTGTGTGTTATGGGTGTTGGTGTTGTGGGTGTCCATGTTGTGGGTGTTTTGGGTGTTGTGTGTGTGTGGGTGTTGTGAGTGTTGTGAGTGTTGTGGGTGGTGTGGGTGTTGTGAATGTTGTGGGTGTTGTGAATGTTGTGTGTGTTGTGGGTGTTGTGGGTGTTGTGGGTGTTGTGGGTGGTGTTGGTGGTGTTGCTAGTGTTGTTGGTGTTGTTGGTGTTGTTGGTGTTGTTGGTGTTGTTGGTGTTGTTGGTGTTGTTGATGCTGTTGATGCTGTTGATGTTGTTGGTGTTATTGGTGTTGTTGTTGTTGGTGTTGTTGTTGTTGTTGTTTGTGTTGTTTGTGTTGTTGGTGTTGTTAGTGCTGTTAGTGGTGTTGTTGGTGTTGTTAGTGTTGTTAGTGTTGTTGGCGTTGTTGGTGTTGTTGGTGTTGTTGGGGTTGTTGGTGTTGTTGGTATTGTTGGTGTTGTTGGTATTGTTGGTGTTGTTGGTGTTGTTGGTGTTGTTTGTGATGTTGGTGTTGTTGTTGTTGGTGGTGGTGGTTCTGTTGGTGTTGTTGGTGTTGCTCGTATTGTTGGCGTTGTTGGTGTTGTTAGTGTTGTTGGTGTTGTTGGTGTTGTTGGTGTTGTTGTTGGTGTTGGTGGTGTTGGTGGTGTTGGTGTTGTTGGTGTTGTTGGTGTTGTTGGTGTTTGTGGTGTTGTTGGTGTTATTGGTGTTGATGGTGTTGTGGGTGTGGGTAATGGTGTGTTGGTGGTTGTGGGTGTGAGTGTTGGAGTGATCCAATAACTTTACACATGCCTTGCGCTGCTGATCGACCCACAGTGCATACGGCGGGACAATCATTTATGTACGCATCTGGGTTTGTCCCATTGCTTACGCCGGGCCAATCATTTCTCAACCCATCTCTGTTTCTCCCATGTTCGTACGACTCATGGTTGCCGAGATAGATCACCGATCTCGGGTAGGCTTTACTTATAATAAAGAGTTTGAAATTTATATAAGCGTGAATTTGATATCCGCCGCACGGAGTTTGGTTTTATCCGTAGCATGCTTCTCAGCATTTTTTCCCCTGTGAGGCTTTGCCGTCGCAAATGTCTCCGACCTAAATAGCTTGATGAAATATTGTATACGTTTAACAAAATAGGTCGTGTAGCGTCTTAGCATAGCTGCAATTATAAGCTTCATGTTTCGATATTAAAATACATTTTGGGTGGTTATTAGATGTATTTGAATGCGCTTTCCGGCCATGTGATTTTTATCGCCTAGCTTGATTTTGTTTTGACTGTACGGTGGTTCGAAAAACTGACATTCGAAAAGCGGATTTTTGCACTGAAATATTGCTTTAAAAGGTTAATGTTCACATACGTTTTAGAAACGGTACCTTCGTCGACACATTGTCATTAGTTTCATTGCTTCACGTCCCATAGGTTCCGAGCACTGATTATAATCGTGAAGGACTTCATAGGACCCTGAATTTGCGCTCTTTTGCCATTAACTTTGCACGTGCCACGCGCTGCTGATCGACCTACAGTGTAATCGCCGGCTCGATCGATTGTCTACACATCTGTGTTTATCCCGTGTCTGTGCGACTCGTCGTTGCCGAGATACTGGTCAGGTATTGCAACGATATTTTGTTGTCGTTTTCGTAGACGTTTTTCACGCCGTTTTCGCTAAAATAGTGTACTTCCAATGGAGGAATCACCCGTTTTTGCACGCGGTGCCACGCACAAACGACGCAACCGACGGTGATGAGACCCAAAGTTTCAGAATGCGTGCCACCTCTTGCGTCGATTGTTTTTTGTCACGAAGCTCTGCGTGCCTTAATCGCTGAGTTATTAAGAGTCTGCCATAAGACAACAGGTGAGGCAAGCGGCGTCAGCAGGAATGTCCATAGGCGTAGTGTTGAAGAAAGTCGACAATAGGCTAGTGTTGAAGCGAGTAGACAATACTGCTTTTATAATAGAGGACTAGGCGGGTGTGTGTATCTGGCCTTTAATTTATATGGTCTGCAATGTATATAGCCTTCAATTGGGTGTGGGTGTGGATGGCGAGCGCGGCGAGCGGGCGCAAGCCGCGCAACACAATCGCACCTCACACCCGCTCTCGTCCGACTGACGCTGGGTCTGGACCTTATTACCCTGTTGTCTTACCCTGGGTCTGGACTATACATATACAATTATATCGCCAGCCGCAAGGTGGCGCCAGCAACCGAGACTCATCTTCCTGTTGCGTGTGAATTGGACCAGACGGCGCGACATAGTTCTTGTAGCGTTTTAGGGAACCTGTCATTGTAAGCTATATGTTTTAGATATGAATACATTTTGGGTGGGTATTAGATGATTTTGAAAGCACTTTCCGGCCATGTGATTTTTATCGCTTAGAACACATTGTTTTTTGACGGTACGGCGGTTTACATAATTGACGTTGGAAAACATTGGTAATGGGTATGTTACAGGCGGATTTTAGCACTGAAATATTTCTTTAGAACGTTAATTTGTACATGCATTGTAGAGACGGTACATAGGCCTACACATTGTCAGAGTTTCATCACTTCGTCCCATTGGTTCCGAACACTGATTTGAATCGTGAGAAACTTGATAAAAACCTAAATTACAGCTTTTTAGCGATCAACTTTGCAAATGCAACGCGCCGCAGATGGAACGACAGTGGATATTGTGAGCCATTTCTTCCTCTGCACATCTGTGTTTTGGGCTTGTCGGTGCGACTTGTGGTTGCCGAAATATCAGCCAGGTATACAACAATGTTTGGTCCATAATTTCGTACGCGGCGTTTTCGCTAAAATAGTGCATTGTCAATGGAGGAATCGGCCGTTTTTGCACACGACGTCACGAACAAACGACGCACCTGACAGTAATGGGACCAAAAGTTTCAGATAGAGAGCCATCTCTTGCGTCGATTGTGTTTTGTCACGACGCTGCAAGTGCCTTAGTCTCTGAGCTATTAAGATGATAAAAACAGACAACAGGTGAGGCAAGCGAGGCTTCACTTCGCTCCCATAGGCGTAGTGTTGAAGCCCTCGGACAATTGGCTAAGCCTGAGCGCTCGGACAATAGGCTAGTGTTGAAGCGCGTAGACAATACTCCTTTTATAATAGAGGACTAGAGGGATGTTTGCGCTATGCGCAAATTGATTCGTTATGTTGTCGTGGGTGTGGGTGTGAGTGGGTGTTGTAGGCGTTGTAGGTGTTGTGGGTGTTTTGAGTATTGTGGGTGTTGTGGGTGTTTTGGGTGTTGTGTGTGTGTGGGTGTTGTGAGTGTTGTGGGTGTTGTGGGTGTTGTGGGTGTTGTGGGTGTTGTGGGTGTTGTGGGTGTTGTGGGTGTTGTGGGTGTTGTGGGTGTTGTGGGTGTTGTGGGTGTTGTGGGTGTTGTGGGTGTTGTGGGTGTTATGGGTGTTGTGGGTGTTGTGGGTGTTGTGGGTGTTGTGGGTGTTGTGGGTGTTGTGGGTGTTGTGGGTGTTGTGGGTGTTGTTGATGGTGCTGGTGTTGTTGGTGTTGTTGGTGTTGTTGCTGGTGTTGTTAGTGTTGTTGGTGTTGTTGGTGTTGTTGGTGTTGTTGGTGTTGTTGGTGTTGTTGGTGTTGTTGGTGTTGTTGGTGTTGTTGGTGTTGTTGGTGTTGTTGGTGTGTTTGGTGTTGTTGGTATTGTTGGTGTTGTTGGTGTTGTTGGTGCTGTTGGTGTTGTTGGTGTTGTCTGTGATGTTGGTGTTGTTGGTGTTGTTGGTGTTGTTGGTGCTGTTGGTGCTGTTGGTGCTGTTGGTGCTGTTGGTAGTGTTTTTGGTGTTGTTGGTGTTGGTGTTGTCGTTGTTGTTGTTGTAAGTGTTGTTGGTGTTGTTTGTGTTGTTGGTGTTGTTGGTGTTGTTGGTGTTGTTGGTGTTGTCCCATGTTCGTGCGACTCATGGTTGCCGAGATAGATCACCGATCTCGGGTAGGCTTTACAATGTAACGTACCCAAACAGCGTATTGTATTACCATTGCAAGGCTCAAAAGTAGTTTTTACAGGTCGAACCCCCCCCCCCCCCCCCCCCCCCTCCCCCCTTTTAGATTTTGTATTCGCAAGGACATCAATGGAACTCCAATAGTCATCACACGAAAATTTCAATTTCAGTTTCCAACAGGTCAAGGTCACGGCACAAAAAGTAGGTCACGAGGTCACGTGATAAGACAAAATCGAAAATCCGTGATTGCCAAATTGTTCTCGAACTAATCCCGATCCAAACAAAAAAAAGTTATCAAAATCGCTTATTTAGTCTCGGAGTTATTGGTCGTCAAAATTAGGCCAGCACAGTGAACTTGGGAAATTTCGAAAGGCTAAGCTTATCTTTGAAAATATTTTTTGGGGAATTTGTTGGTCACCACCAATAAATTCACCGCCCTTGAAACCCCCAGTGCACACCTTTTCAAGAAAATTAGAAATGGTCGGACGGCAAATTTGACAAACAAATTGGTTGTCTTATTGTGAAGTCCCCAAAAGTAGTTTTTACGGGTCGAACCCCACTTAAAAAAAAAAATACGAAAGGACATCAATGAAGCTCAAATCGTCAACAGACGGAAATGTTAATATCAGTTTCCAACAGGTCAAGGGCACGGCGCAAAAACTAGGGCACGAGATCACGTGAAAAATCGAAAATCCGTGATTGCCAAATTGCTCAACTAATCCTGATAAAAAACGCTGCTTTAGTCTCGGAGTTATTGGCAGTCAAAATTAGGCCTGCACAGTGAACTTGGGAAAATACGGAAGGCCGTATTTTTGGAAATATATGAAAAAAAAATGGTCACCACCAATGAATTTCCCACCCTTGAAACCCTAAATGCATTACTTTTCAAGAAAATTAAAAATGGTCGGACGACACCCACCGGTTGTCTTACTGTGGAATGCCCCTCCACCTCCTTATATGCTCAGTCACAAATGGGTTAACAGAGTCTAAAGTGCGTACCATAAGCGTGCCGAACTGTCTATGCAGCTGCTCTTGCACGTCGGAGAAGCGCTGGCCGGCGACATCGCGGCCCTGCATCATGCCGGTAGCCAACTGGTCACCACAGGACATCTGCCGGAAACAACACAGCCAACAACCCATATCACTCGGCTGCTGCTGCTGCTGCTGCTGCTGCACGCACGCACAATATAGACAATCTGCCGGCAACAGCACAGCCCACAATCCATATCACTCGGCTGCTACTGCTGCACGCACGCACCATATAGACAATCTGCCGGCAACAGCACAGCCAACAATCCATATCACTCGGCTGCTGCTGCTGCTGCTGCTGCTGCTGCTGCTGCTGCTGCTGCTGCTGCTGCTGCTGCACGCACGCACCATATAGACAATCTGCCGGCAACAGCACAGCCCACAATCCACATCACTCGGCTGCTGCTGCTGCTGCACGCACGCACCATATAGACAATCTGCCGGCAACAGCACAGCCCACAATCCACATCACTCGGCTGCTGCTGCTGCTGCACGCACGCACCATATAGACAATCTGCCGGCAACAGCACAGCCCACAATCCATATCACTCGGCTGCTGCTGCTGCTGCACGCACGCACCATATAGACAATCTGCCGGCAACAGCACAATCCATATCACTCTGCTGCTGCTGCTGCTGCTGCACGCACACACCATATAGACAATCTGCCGGCAACAGCACAGCCCACAATCCATATCACTCGGCTGTTGCTGCTGCACGCACGCACGCACGCACGCACGCACGCACGCACGCACGCACGCACGCGCACGCACGCGCACACGCACGCGCACACGCACACGCACACGCACACGCACACGCACACGCACACGCACACGCACACGCACACGCACACGCACACACACACCTCCCCTGCCACAAAAGTGGTGGTGACATAGGGGCTTTATGACAATGCGACTCATGGGCATGGTACAATGTACCGCACCAATGTACCGTGTGATGGATCTTTCACGTTGACCCAAAATGGAAGGCCGGAAGACTTCACCAAAAGACAGCCCTAGCTGACAAAAGGAAGTAACCCTTACCCTGACACTAGGGAGTAACCACTCTCCTGACACTAGGGAGTAACCCCTTTCCTGACACTAGGGAGTAACCCATACCCTGACAATAGGGAGTAACCCCTCTCCTGACACTAGGGAGTAACCACTCTCCTGACACTAGGGAGTAACCCCTCTCCTGACACTAGGGAGTAACCACTCTCCTGACACTAGGGAGTAACCCCTACCCTGACACTCGGGAGTAACCACTCTCCTGACACTAGGGACTAGGGAGTAACCCCTCTCCTGACACTAGGGAGTAACTCATTCCCCCGACACCAAGGAGTAACGCCTCCCTGACACTAGGAAGTACCCCCTCTCCTGACACTAGGGAGTAACCACTCTCCTGACACTAGGGAGTAACCACTCTCCTGACACTAGGGGGTAACCCCTCTCCTGACACTAGGGAGTAACCACTCTCCTGATACTAGGGAGTAACCACTCTCCTGACACTGGGGAGTAACCACTCTCCTGACTCTAGGGAGTAACCACTCTCCTGACTCTAGGGACTAGGTAGTAACCGCTCTCCTGACACTAGGGAGTAACTCATTCCCCCGACACCAAGGAGTAACGCCTCCCCTGACACTAGGAAGTAACCCCTCTCCTGACACTAGGGAGTAACCCCTCTCCTGACACTAGGGAGTAACCCCTCTCCTGACACTAGGGGGTAACCCCTCTCCTGACACTAGGGAGTAACCACTCTCCTGACACTAGGGAGTAACCCCTCTCCTGACACTAGGGAGTAACTCATTCCCCGTCACCAAGGAGTAACGCCTCCCCTGACACTAGGAAGTAACCACTCTCCTGACACTAGGGAGTAACCCCTCTCCTGACACTAGGGAGTAACCACTCTCCTGACACTAGGGAGTAACCCCTCTCCTGACACTAGGGAGTAACCACTCTCCTGACTCTAGGGACTAGGTAGTAACCTCTCTACTGACACTAGGGAGTAACTCATTCCCCGTCACCAAGGAGTAACACCTCCCCTGACACTAGGACGTAACCCCTCTCCTGACAATAGGGAGTAACCCCTCTCCTGACACTAGGGAGTAACCCCTCTCCTGACACTAGGGAGTAACCACTCTCCTGACACTAGGGAGTAACCCCTCTCCCGACACTAGGGAGTAACCCCTCTCCTGACACTAGGGTGTAACCACTCTCCTGACTCTAGGGACTAGGTAGTAGCCTCTCTCCTGACACTAGGGAGTAACTCATTCCCCCGACACCAAGGAGTAACGCCTCCCCTGACACTAGGAAGTAACCCCTCTCCTGACACTAGGGAGTAGCCACTCTCCTGACACTAGGGAGTAACCCCTCTCCTGACACTAGGGAGTAACCACTCTCCTGACACTAGGGAGTAACCCCTCTCCTGACACTAGGGAGTAACCACTCTCCTGATTCTAGGGACTAGGTAGTAACCTCTCTCCTGACACTAGGGAGTAACTCATTCCCCCGACACCAAGGAGTAACGCCTCCCCTGACACTAGGAAGTAACCCCTCTCCTGACAATAGGGAGTAACCTCTCTCCTGACACTAGAGAGTAACCCCTCTCCTGACACTAGGGAGTAACCACTCTCCTGACACTAGGGAGTAACCACTCTCCTGACACTAGGGAGTAACCCCTCTCGACACTAGGGAGTAACCCCTCTCCTGACACTAGGGAGTAACCCCTCTCCTAACACTAGAGAGTAACCACTCTCCTGACACTAGGGAGTAACCACTCTCCTGAGACTAGAGAGTAACCACTCTCCTGACACTAGGAAGTACCCCCTCTCCTGACAATAGGGAGTAACCCCTCTCCTGACACTAGGGAGTAACCCCTCTCCTGACACTAGAGAGTAACCACTCTCCTGACACTAGGGAGTAACCACTCTCCTGACACTAGGGAGTAACCCCTCTCCCGACACTAGGGAGTAACCACTCTCCTGACTCTAGGGACTAGGCAGTAACCTCTCTCCTGACACTAGGGAGTAACTCATTCCCCGTCACCAAGGAGTAACACCTCCCCTGACACTAGGAAGTAACCCCTCTCCTGACAATAGGGAGTAACCCCTCTCCTGACACTAGGGAGTAACCCCTCTCCTGACACTAGGGAGTAACCACTCTCCTGACACTAGGGAGTAACCCCTCTCCCGACACTAGGGAGTAACCCCTCTCCTGACACTAGGGAGTAACCACTCTCCTGACTCTAGGGACTAGGTAGTAGCCTCTCTCCTGACACTAGGGAGTAACTCATTCCCCCGACACCAAGGAGTAACGCCTCCCCTGACACTAGGAAGTAACCCCTCTCCTGACACTAGGGAGTAACCACTCTCCTGACACTAGGGAGTAACCCCTCTCCTGACACTAGGGAGTAACCACTCTCCTGACACTAGGGAGTGACCCCTCTCCTGACACTAGGGAGTAACCACTCTCCTGATTCTAGGGACTAGGTAGTAACCTCTCTCCTGACACTAGGGAGTAACTCATTCCCCCGACACCAAGGAGTAACGCCTCCCCTGACACTAGGAAGTAACCCCTCTCCTGACAATAGGGAGTAACCTCTCTCCTGACACTAGAGAGCAACCCCTCTCTTGACACTAGGGAGTAACCACTCTCCTGGCACTAGGGAGTAACCACTCTCCTGACACTAGGGAGTAACCCCTCTCCTGACACTAGGGAGTAACCCCTCTCCTGACACTAGGGAGTAACCCCTCTCCTGACACTAGAGAGTAACCACTCTCCTGACACTAGGGAGTAACCACTCTCCTGAGACTAGAGAGTAACCACTCTCCTGACACTAGGAAGTACCCCCTCTCCTGACAATAGGGAGTAACCCCTCTCCTGACACTAGGGAGTAACCCCTCTCCTGACACTAGAGAGTAACCACTCTCCTGACACTAGGGAGTAACCACTCTCCTGACACTAGGGAGTAACCCCTCTCCCGACACTAGGGAGTAACCCCTACCCTGACACCAAGGATTAACACCTCTACTGACACTAGGGGGTAACCACTCCCCGACACTAAGGGGTAACTCTTCCCCAGATACTAAAAAGTAACTCCCTAACACTAAGGAGTAACGCCTCCCCTGACACTAAGGAGTAATGCCTCCTCTAACACTAAGGAGTAACCCCTCCCCTGACACTAGGGAGTAAGTAACCCCTTCTCTGACAATGAGGAGTAATTCCCCTCATGACAGTAAGCGACAGCTGAAGGCAGCTGATGTTTTTTTTTGTAAACTTAGTTGACTTATCAGTTTGGAAGCAAACGGCAGGCGCACCTTCGTCATGTGCGGATGGCTTGAGACGAACGTGCCGGCCAGCGTCACGATTGTCTCCTGCTGCAGCTCGGTGGCGGCGAAGTCGGCGGGCGTGTTGGGCGGGTAGCGCACGAACAGGCCGCCTCCCTCCAGACTAAGCACGACCTGGGCGTGCACCTGAGCGGCCATCTGCTGCAGCGCCGGAGAGAGCGCGCCGCCGGCCGCACTGCGCCGCGAACAGTTACCTGGCAATATCGCAGCACACCGATCACCACCTACCACAGACCAGCCAGCACGGACCATAGACCAGCCAGCACAGACCACATATCACATACCAGCCCACACAAACCACAGACCACAGACCAGCCAGCACAGACCACAGACCAGCCAGCACGGACTACATAACACAGACCAGCCAGCACGGACAACAGACCAGCCAGCACGGACCACAGACCAGCCGGCACGGACCACAGCCACAGACCAGCCAGCACGGACCACAGCCACAGACCAGCCAGCACGGACCACAGACCAGCCAGCACAGACCACATATCACATACCAGCCCACACAAACCACAGACCACAGACCAGCCAGCACGGACTACATACCATCCAGCACGAACCACAGACCAGCCAGCACGGACCACAGACCAGCCAGCACAGACCACAGACCAGCCAGCACGGAACACAGACCATCCAGCACGGACCACAGACCAGCCAGCAAGGACCGCAGACCACAGACCAGCCAGCACGGACTACATACCAGCCAGCACGGACCACAGACCAGCCAGCACGGACCACAGCCACAGACCAGCCAGCACGGACCACAGACCAGCCAGCACGGACCACATACCACAGACCAGCCAGCACGGACTACATACCAGCCAGCACGGACCACAGACCAGCCAGCACGGACCACAGACCAGCCAGCACGGACCACAGCCACAGACCAGCCAGCACGGACCATAGACCAGCCAGCACGGACCACAGACCAGCCAGCACGGACCATAGACCAGCCAGCACGAACCACAGACCAACCAGCACGAACCACAGACCACAGACCAGCCAGCACGGACTACATACCATCCAGCAAGAGCCACAGACCAGCCAGCACGGACCACATACCAGCCAGCACGGACCACAGACCCGCCAGCACGGACCACAGACCAGCCAGCACGGACCACAGACCAGCCAGCACGGACCGCAGCCACAGACCAGCCAACACGGACCACAGCCACAGACCAGCCAGCACGGACCATATACAAGCCAGCACGGACCGCAGCCACAGACCATCCAGCACGAACCACAGACCAGCCAGCACAGACCACAGACCAGCCAGCACGGACCACAGACCAGCCACCACGGACCACATACCAGCCAGCACGGACCACAGACCATCCAGCACGGACCATAGACCATCCAGCACGGACCACAGACCAGCCAGCACGGACCACAGACCAGCCAGCACGGACCGCAGCCACAGACCAGCCAGCACGGACCACAGCCACAGACCAGCCAGCACGGACCATAGACCAGCCAGCACGGACCGCAGCCACAGACCAGCCAGCACGGACCACAGCCACAGACCAGCCAGCACGGACCACAGACCCGCCAGCACGGACTACATATCAGCCAGCACGGGCCACAGACCAGCCAGCACGGACCATAGACCAGCCAGCACGGACCGCAGCCACAGACCAGCCAGCACGGACAACAGACCAGCCAGCACGGACCACAGACCAGCCAGCACGGACCACAGACCAGCCAGCACGGACCATAGACCAGCCAGCACGGACCGCAGCCACAGACCAGCCAGCACGGACCGCAGACCAGCCAGCACGGACCGCAGCCACAGACCAGCCAGCACGGACCATAGACCAGCCAGCACGTACCATAAACCAGCCAGCACGGACCACAGACCAGCCAGCACGGACCATAGACCAGCCAGCACGGACCGCAGACCAGCCAGCACGGACCACAGACCAGCCAGCACGGACCACAGACCAGCCAGCACGGACTACATACCATCCAGCAAGGACCACAGACCAGCCAGCACGGACCACAGAACACGGCTACAGACCGGCCAGTGCAAGTCAGTGATGGTTAGCAGAGGTCAGCCTTTATTCGTCCTACCCATCTCGGCTGAATTTGGGCCTTGGGCCAATTTCTTGACTTTTTGGGTCCAAAGAATTTTGCTCTGTTCATATTTATTCAGGAAATTTTCTCTCTTTTCGCCTCATCTTACCGACATTGTAGTTAAAATATAATCCAATTTTCCTCACAAGGATTTAATATCTATTACAAATCAGGATTTTTTTGCTTTCCAAGTAAAATAATTAAAACAAAAATGAAAATCTTAACCCGCGCACTGCAGGGGGTTTGCGCCAAACACGAACTGCAGGGGGGGGGGGGGGGGGTGATTTCCGCCCTACCCCGTGAGATCTCGAAAACTACGCTACGTAGCGACAAGCGAAAAACGGAATTTGATAGCTTGATACAAGTTCTATCGAAAATATTTCAGTATTTTGTTTTAGGTCAGGTCAAAATTGAGGTCACCAGAGGTCATCAAAGGTCAAATTTTCCAGTTTTGTTTTTGTTTTAGGACTTCGCTCCAGACATTCCCATATATCTCGGGAACTATGCTAGCTAGAAGCAAACGGCAAAAAGCGATCGCCAGCCATTGAAATTTGCAATCGACATGGTGTCCTCAAATTTGATCTCAGGTCAATATTTAAGGCTCCAGAGGTAAAAAAGGGGAAAATGCTGTTTTTTTGCAAAACTGTTTTTCGCTAATAACTTTTAACCTAATAAAGCTAACGAAAAACTGTTTACGCCATTGTGTTTGTCTCGTCAAGGCGCTGCTAGTGATATACATGGTGACCTTGTTAAGTCAACTAAAAAATTTGACCACAGGTCCACAGAATTGTAAGTACTTATGCCCTCATGAGACCCTCTAAGTTCCAAACTGATCGGTGAAACATTCTGGCTTTGGCACAACTGCAAATGTTTTTGGAGATGGGGTCACTTGACCTGACCTGAGATGACCCGACGTCAATTTTTTTCAAAGTGTGCGCAATTGATGTCCTGACAGGTGTGCCAAAACCAGGCGGCGCTGCGCGTCGCCATTTTTCGATATCTGAGAAAAACCTGAAGGGGGGGGGGGGGGGGGAGAGAATCATCAGTGCGCGTGCAGTGCGCGTGTTAACTTGCTTGACAATACAATTTTACTCTCCACCTATGGATTTTTACTCTCCGGGACCAGGTCATGAAATTAAAAATCCAACACTGGTACTCACCCTCCTGTTCAATGTCGAAAGAGGCGTCGTCCACACGCGGCACAATGTAGATGACTAGGTTCTGCAGCGTCTGCGCTAACTGGGCGTGTGGACTGCTCAGGGCGGCGCCCAGGTGTCTGGCTAGTCGGAGCAGCAGCTCTCCTCCGGCCGGCTCCCGGCCGTCCAGTCCGCCGAGCAGCGCCACCGTTACCCGCTCAGAGTCCGACAGCGGGCCCTGCAGACAACACACACTGTCAGATAGACACAGACACCCGCTCAGAGTCCGACAGCGGGCCCTGCAGACAACACACACTGTCGGATAGACACAGACACCCGCTCAGAGTCCGACAGCGGGCCCTGCAGACAACACACACTATCAGATAGACACAGACACCCGCTCAGAGTCCGACACCGGGCCCTGCAGACAACACACACTGTCAGATAGACACAGATACCCGCTCAGAGTCCGACAGCGGGCCCTGCAGACAACACACACTGTCAGATAGACACAGACATCCGCTCAGAGTCCGACAGCGGGCCCTGCAAACAACACACACACTGTCAGATAGACACAGACACCCGTTCAGAGTCCGACAGCGGGCCCTGCAGACAACACACACTATCAGACATTAATTTCGCTGACCTGCAGTCGCACCAGTGAGCACCAGTTAATGGTAGATGCTGTCTCATACTTACCTGGGCCGTCACCCTGATGGCTGGCATAGTGACACTCCAGGGACTGGTGTTGACGATAACCTCGTGCGTCAGCCGGTATTGGTTCTCCAGCTGCGCCAGCTGCTGTTTCAGCTGCGACATTGTGCTGTAGCCGGCCGAGGCTAAGTTATCAGCGAGCGAGAAGTCGTGCTGCGCCGACCACTCTGCCGTGTCGTCCCGTGTCAAGCTGACGTTCAGCTGGTGAGACCAGAGGTAGGGCACGTCTGCCTGACGCCGCTCACTCCGGTACCTGGCGACCAGTGATACAGCCTACGTTACGCTACGGTATGGTTTTTGGTAACCCGTAGCTCAAGAAATCACCTAATAACGACAAGGCAATAATGTTGATGCCATCGTGTTATGTTCGAGGAGACACCTTACAGATAAGCGTGACAAGTGCCCAGGAGGCCCTTAATTTACAATTGAGGCAAACTCCAAGAAGACCCCAAAAAACAACCCACACAAGCTCCAAATAGCCCTAAGAGATTGCCGCCACAAGCACCAAGAAGGCAGCGAAAAGACAGCCGAGACAAGCTCCCAAGATGCCCCTAAAAGACAACTGATATATGCTCCACAGAGACCCTTTCGACAATAACCGAGAAAGCTGTTCATGGGATACTTCAGAGAAGGTTTCTAAAAGCACAACTTAACCCGCACGTACCGAGGGGAGGGGGGTTAGACCCCCCCTTCACTCAGGTTTTTCGACGATAGCGCGCCCCCATTTTGGCACAGCTGTTCGGGCATCAATTGTGCACATAATGCAAGAATAAATACCTCGGGTCATCTCAGGTCAGGTCACCAGACCAGGTCACGTGACCCCACCTCCAAAAAAACTTGTACCACAGTCACAGTTTTTGAATGATCGGGTTTACACTTACATAATTTCATAAGGTCATATATATATATCTACAATTCGTATATTTTGGATTTTGTATATCAGCGACCTAAGGTCGGATCAATTTCTTGACCTCCCCATTATAAGTCAATGGGGAAATATTCAAATGCTTCCTATTGAAAGGATACGCAAGATATTAGTCTAATTCCTTCTGGATCATGTTATTATAGGCCATTCGTGATGACCTAGATGCCATTTTTGTTCAGTGACCCCTACAGGGTCAGCAGAGGTCATCCGAGGTCATCAACAGTTTTATGTAAATAACTCCCGACATAATGACGATAGAGAAGTGATACCGACACCAATGTGTTTGTCTCGTCGAGGCACGTCTTCCCATATGCAACATGACCAACTTGGGTCAACACTTCACGTTGACCTAACCTGGTCAACACTAATATCAGTCGAAGCGCCTTGACGAGACGAACACGATGACATCGAAATTGTTGCCTTGTCGTTATTAGGTAAAACGCTATTCGTGAAAACACTGTTTTGTAAAAAAAAAAAGAGCCTTTTTGACATTTGATGGGCTCTGGAGCCTAAACTATTGACCTGAGCTCAAATCTGAGGACACTTTGTCGACTGCATGTTTCCAGAGCTTCCCATTGCTCTTTTCTGTTTGTTCCTAGCTATCATAGTTCCTGTGACATCTGGGGGTTTCTGGAGCGAAGTCCTAAAATTGGAAAATTTAACCTTTGATGACCTCTGGTGACCTCAATATTGGCTTTAGGAAAACAATATCTGAAGTACCTTCGAATGTACTTGTCGAGAGTTTTCGAACGCCCTTTTCTGAGCCTTTCTAGCCCTTTTAGTTTTCGAGTTAGAGGGAGTCTACCCCCGGCGAAGGTGGCGCCGAGCACCGGCACGGCGCGGGTTAATTCCGAGGAGGCCCCAAGGAAGACAGTCGGAAATATGTGTTGAGGCCTCCCGAAAATAACTGGGGAGTCCCCTTCTCAAATGGGCCCCTGACTTTAGTTTGCCTCCACCCCCCCCCCCCCCCGACTCAAATCCGTGGCGTTGCCTTGCAAATCATATGTTGTTGATAGTAACGGTTATATCTTATTGGTACCATACGAGTATACATCTGATGCATACTGCATAGCTTTATTGTCATGTTCTAACGTCTTATGGATCGGTGGTTAGATTACCGTTAAGTTCCTCTGTAATTAATGCGCCATATATTATTGATTTAACTCCCGTTGACTGGCGTCTCAGTCAGACTGGTTATTGATTCAACTTTTTGGGGAACGATTAAATCGAGATTCATTTTGGAACCCGAATGATTCAATCACCGTTTAATTCATGGATACAATTTTGAGAAGTGATTCTTTCCGATTCAAACTATTTTTTATTTATCGATTCACGTTTGCTTCAACATTTAAATATATATGTTAAATTTATGTCAAATCAATAAAAACAGAAGCACACATATAAATGATCATTAAAACATTGTTACAGCAATAATATTTCAGCATATATATTAATGTAGTCACTGGGACTGCATTGTAAGTGCACAATTTTCCATGTGCACTTGAATCGTTAAAAATCGTTAAATCTTTTGATTCAATCAGCCTTGATTCCATGCGGGATTTGATTCAGTCACGATTCATGAATCAAAAAATCTGGTGGTGAATCGATTCTTTTTTTATTCAAGGAATTTTCATTGAACGATTTCAATCGATTCAATCAGAGTCGAATCAATAACCAGTTTGGGACTCTCAGCCGAAAGTTGTTGACTGCGGGGCAAATATTGCTCCTCAGTGGAGACGCGTATGCTGTTTGTCACAAACGTTTTGAAAATCCAAGAAAATAGTTTTGCACCAAAAGTAATGTACTATTTTTTACGTTCTTCGCGTATGTAAAAAGCCACGACTTTTACGGTATATTTTAAGTTAAACTTAGTTTCCATCAAACTCGTAGATAGTGACGTCACTGAATTTGCAGTATCATAAAAGAAGTTCTCGAAATCTTGATCAGTTTGAAATACTTAAAAAAATACTTTGAAATACTTTCTAATACTTTGAAATGCTTAAATACTTTGAAATACTTTGAAATACTTAAATACTTTGAAATAGTTTGATTTAAAAAATAAATATAGTCCGAATATTTTGAGTGGACGGAATTCCGAGGTCAGGTCCCGCGCTAAGCAGAGCTTATTGTACAGCCCCTGACCCCACCATCAGACCTAGCAATTCCTGGTAACCGGCGGGATTTAGAAGCGAAAGTTTTACGTGTTGAACATACCTGGACAAAGTCAGTCCCGGCCTCCGGTGTCACCTGACACTGAAACGCGACTGCTGCCACCGGCCGCTGTGCCTGGACATAAGTTAGCTATGCCTTTGCATCAATGATTTTCACTAATGATGATGCTGTGTGTTAGGAATATTTTCGCAACTGTCTGTCTCCCTCACGAAATAAAATCATGGCGACTGGTTGATAGGCAAAGTTAGACATATGAATGAAGAAGAAATCACCGTTGCCCACTGTTTATTATATTCCTGATATCTTGTGTATCGTAGTACGATACATTCCAAGCTACGTCTAATGCAAAATAGCGTAATCGGTAACGTAGCAAAATATAACGTAACGGAATTCGGTAGCGTAGCTTTGGCCCAAAACAAACGTAGCGTAGCGTAATTCCGTAGCGTAGCATAGGGTAGGCCATCACTGCTGGTGAGACAGCACAGCCACCACTGCTGGCGAGACCACACAGCCATCACTGCTGGCGAGACCACACAGCCACCACTGCTGGCGAGACCACACAGACATCACTGCTGGCGAGACAACACAGCCACCACTGCTGGCGAGACAACACAGCCACCACTGCTGGCGAGACAGCACAGCCATCACTGCTGGCGAGACAACACAGCCATCACTGCTGGCGAGACAACACAGCCACCACTGCTGGCGAGACCACACAGCCATCACTGCTGGCGAGACCACACAGCCACCACTGCTGGCGAGACCACACAGACATCACTGCTGGCGAGACAACACAGCCACCACTGCTGGCGAGACAACACAGCCACCACTGCTGGCGAGACAGCACAGCCATCACTGCTGGCGAGACAACACAGCCATCACTGCTGGCGAGACAACACAGCCATCACTGCTGGCGAGACCACACAGCCATCACTGCTGGCGAGACCACACAGCCACCACTGCTGGCGAGACCACACAGACATCACTGCTGGCGAGACAACACAGCCACCACTGCTGGCGAGACAACACAGCCACCACTGCTGGCGAGACAGCACAGCCATCACTGCTGGCGAGACAACACAGCCATCACTGCTGGCGAGACAACACAGCCATCACTGCTGGCGAGACAGCACAGCCATCAGCCAATAGCCGATGCCCAGTATGGTTATAGGAAAAGATATTCCACCGAAACGGCCTTGCAGGCCGTGACTGATTCGGCACTGCAAGCCATGGACGAAGGCAAAATTTCGATCCTTGTTCTTCTAGATTTGTCCAAATGCTTCGACGTAGTACCCCATTCCAAATTACTTGAAAAGCTGTCACTTTATGGGATCGACACTGCATGGTTCTGCAGTTACCTGGAAGGACACACGCAGCAGGTACAGCTGCCGGCGGCGGAGCAGTTCACTGGTTTCAGCCGAGCTGGAAGCGTACCAGCTGTAGCCAGCCAGCCGTCAAAAACCAGGAACGTTCCCATTGGGGTTTTCCAAGGGGGTGCCCTGTCCTGCACCCTCTACCTGCTGTACGCCAATGACCTGAGCCTGTGTGTCGGTGAGGGAGTTAGCATAATTCAGTATGCAGACGATACGCAGATCTTGGTTAGCGGTAAGAAGCGGGACTTGCCGAGCCTCATTGAGCGCATGGAAACTGCACTTGCGGCTTTGTTCCTTTGGTTTTGCTCCAACGGTATGAAAGTTAATGCCCAGAAAACCCAGATGATCGTCCTTGGCACTCCGGCAATGCTCCGTGACCTTCCCTCAGTTTCGCTAAATTTTAGCGGCACCACTGTGACTGAATCCGCGCGGTAAAAAACTTAGGGCTAGTAGTTGATAGATCACTAAATTTTCAAACACACATCGACACCATTACTAGAAAATGCACAGGCTTACTTATCACGCTTAGTCATGCTCGTCATGTTATACCCGGCCAAGCACTGAAGGTCATAGTAGAATCGCTCGTACTGTCCGTCGTAAGACACTGTTTGTCTGTTTATGGATCGTGTGGAACCAACCAAGTGCGAAGAATCCAGAAAATTGTGAATTTTTGTGCCAGAGTAGTAACCGGTAGGCGACGCAATGAACATGTATCGGATGCGATTAGACTGTTAGGATGGCTTACGGCAGAGCAACTCATAGATTTTCACACGATATGTGCTGTGGAGCGTGTTATCTTGAATCAGGAGCCTGCATGTCTGAGTCATACAATCGGTCCGCGTGCCATTGATGTCCATGAACATGACACGCGTCGTGCTAGAAACTGGACGTTGCCACGCATACGCACCGAGTCAGTCCGACGAAGGCTAGGCTACCGTGGTGTTTCTCTACTGAACACAATTCTGGATCCTACCGCCCCCAGCTTTCGTACCACTTTGAAGGCTGCCATGAGAGCTGATGGTACCTGATATTTAGATGGGAGTGTAGATCTGCCACTGTCTATCTCGTCTTATAGTGCGTGTGTGTGTGCTTTTAATTGAGTGTATTTTAGTATGCCTGTTTAAGTGTTTTGCTCCTCAACCTTAGTGTTGTCCCCACTGTTTTAGAAATATGACGTGAAAGGGTGAAAAGCCACGATTATATAGGTACGTGGATCTTTTTCGAATAAACTGGTAACTGGTAACTGGTATCACTGCTGGCGAGACAACACAGCCATCACTGCTGGCGAGACAACACAGCCACCACTGCTGGTGAGACCACACAGCCATCACTGCTGGCGAGACAACACAGCCATCACTGCTGGTGAGACAACACAGCCACCACTGCTGGCGAGACAGCACAGCCACCACTGCTGGCGAGACAGCACAGCCATCACTGCTGGCGAGACAACACAGCCACCACTGCTGGCGAGACAGCACAGCCATCACTGCTGGCGAGACAACACAGCCATCACTGCTGGCGAGACAACACAGCCATCACTGCTGGCGAGACAACACAGCCATCACTGCTGGTGAGACAGCACAGCCATCACTGCTGGCGAGACAACACAGTCATCACTGCTGGCGAGACAACACAGCCATCGCTGCTGGCGAGACCACAGAGCCACCGGCCACGCGAGAGCCAAACTCTTGACCCAAAGACGGCCAAAACGTTTGAAAGTGTCATGTTGCGTGCAGATGCACCAGCCTACCAAATTGCAGCGCTCTGGAAGGCGTGATTCGGCCGCACTGACACAGGGTCCGCTAAGGGGGCACCTTGTACACGTGCATGTTTTGACATAAATCACGGCCAAAATGGCTTAAATTCGCCATGGTGCGTACTGATGCACCGGCCAGCCAAGTTACAGCTCTCTGGAAGGCGCGGTTCGGCTACAATGGCAGAGAGGTACGTCAAAGGGCACCCCGTGCACGTGCAGGACGTACCTCCGACTCGGTCAAAAACACCCCCAATCGTCATTGTAAGTGGGGATGCATCACCCTACCAAATTGCAGCGCTCTGGAAGGCTTGTTTTTCGCCGCAAGGCCGAGGGGTGGGGGGGGGGGGGGCAACTGGGGGCAACTTCGCACGTCCCACGTGCGCCCCTCGGAGCTACCGGAATGCCTCAAAATGGATTTGTTTTGTACTAACACACAATCGAGGTCGATTACCGTGACAACTCTGTGCGTGTTGCGAGCGTAAGCACCTATTCCGTAAAATGGGTGTAAAACACTTGCACGTGCACCCAGCACCCGGGGTGGTACGGCGCTAGAAAGCCCTGGGCGGTCGCTCAGAAAAGTTCAGGCCGAGATGTTTGTGTGTTTGTCGAGCATTTCGGCACGTGGAGCCCGAACGGCCGGACCGATTGTGACACGAGTGGCACCGTTCGATGCGGCAAAACGGCGCACAGATGTTTGTCCCGGTCGCGGGTCAATCGGTGCTACGGCGAAGTGGGCCTCTGAAAAAAACGCACCTCTACATGTCGAACGGGGGGCGACAACAGTTCCACACTCGCAGGTCACGTGCACTCCACCCCGAATATGTAGTAGAATATGTAGTTACTGACTGGATGTGCCTGCAAATTTGTACACAACTGCCCCCTCCCCCAAATACGTTACTGGTCATCACAAGACAAGAAAAGTTCAAAATAGAAGCATATTAGACTGTCGACGCATGCATGAAATATCTAGTGGCAGTGGAGCCGAGCCGAGTTCTGGGGAATGACATTGTCCCTAAAAGATAATATATAGGAATCTGACTGCTAAAACAGGGTAAAATGCAGCATTGCCATAACTTGGTAAGTTTGGCCACACAGCCACAGCTGATGCGCTAATAACCTTTACTTCTCGATATTTATTGTAAAAATATGCAGTAACCACTTTGATGAAAAGCCCAGGGTGTTTTTTTATCATTAAATTGACTACTAAAGAAACGGGTAGTGGGTAATGGATGGTGCCAGCCCTGCCTGGAGGGAGGGGGGGGGGGGTAAACTGACTGTATTCACGTGGGACCGGTGGCCGTTTCAAACGTTTTTGACCGAATCGCCGTCAAAATTCGCACGTGCACGGTGTCCCCTGCCCCCCCCCCCCCCCCCCCAGGCGTCTCCTCTGCCATTGCGGCCGAACCAAGCCTTCCAGAGCGCTGTAATTTAGTAGGCTGATGTAGCCCCACTTACAATGACGATTAATGGAGTTTTTGACCGATTGGGGTCAAGACCTGCACATGCACAGGGTGCCCCCTCCCCTAGATACCCCCTCTGCCATTGCGACCGAACTACTTCTTCGAGAACGCTGCAATTTTGTAGGTTGGTGCATAGGCACGCACTATGACGATTTTAAGCTATTTTGGTCGTGTTGGGTCAGGACCTGCACGTGCAAGGGGTGCCCCCTGGTGGACCCCTCTCCCATTGCGTCCAAAGCATGCCTTCCAGGACGCTGCGATTTAGTAGGCCGATGCACCCGCACGCACCATGACCATTTTAATCGCTTTGGCCGTTTTGGGCTCAAACCCTGCACGTGCACGGGGTGTTCCCCTTGTAGCCCCCTTTCCCTATTGCGGCTGAGCCACTCCTTTCAGAGCGCTCAACTTTGGCACGCTGGTGAATCAGCACGTGCCATGACCAATGACCATAGCACGCGCTTTTTTTCTGACCGTGTCGAGGTCAACACCTGCACGTTCTCAGGATGCACTTTTTTTGCCCCTCCGCCCCATTGTGGTCGAACCACGCCTTGCAGAGTCCTACAACTTGACAAGGCTGTGCGTCGGACATCACCTCCGATTTTGGAACCCAAGCCAACACTCATCAGCGCTGGCATGCCTCTAGTTTACCCCCCCCCCCCCCTAAGGGGTGCAACTTGCACCCCTCGGGGGTCACAACCCCCATTGGATACAGATTCAGGGTGTTGTGCATGTGACCTGCGAGTATGGGACCGGCGCCCCCCCCCCCCCCCCCCCCTAGGGGGTGCAGCTTGCACCCGTTGGGGTCACAACCCACATTTAATACATATTCGGGGTGGGATGCACGCCACCTGCGAGTATGGGACCGGCGGCTATTCCCGGCGAACCACAACTAGAGCGCTGCAATTTGGCACACTGGTGCATCAACACGTGTGCGTTCGACCTATACAGGTACGCAAAAATGCTCGCAGGACACAGACAGACGGACAGACAAACACATTGGCCCCAAACTTGTCCTAGCGACCGCCCGGTACTAGAGGCAAGCCAACACTTTTATGGGTGTTGGCTTGGGTTCCAAAATCGGAGGTGATGTCCGATGACCGATCACACCAAACTGTAAGGCTTCCAGAGGTGTGATTCAGCAGGAATTGGACAGGGGGTGCCACAAGAAATGGACCCCGTTCACGTGGATGTTCACGTGTACATCGGTCCAGTCAAAAACACATGCAGCGGTCAGGATAAGTGCCGCTGCACCAGCGTGTAAAATTGTAGAGTTCTGAAAGGCGTGGTTCAGCCACAGTGGCAGAGAGGGCAACCAGGGCTGCGGAGTCGACAGAATTGTAGCAACTCCGACTCCGGCCAGAAAACAATCGACTCCGACTTCGACTCCAACTCCGACTCCGGCCTACATCCGTTCTCCAACCGCATGCTAGAAAGCAATATCTGCAATGCCATCTTCTTTCTCCGTTTGTCTTTATTCTTAACAGTATGTAGAACAATGCTACGCCACCCGAGCACAGGCGCGGCGTGCCGGGCGCGCGTCCAGCCCAGTCGCGCTCGCCTGCAGGTGGCGGAACCCGCGAAACGGGCACCGAGCGGCGAGCGCAGCCAGCCGCCGCCGGCCCAGCTCGCAGTAGCTGGGCTTCAGCCCCAACTCGTTCCAGTTCGTGTTTGCTGGAGCCGCTGCTGCTCCCGGATGCTGCGCTGTCTTATAGGTGGCCAGTCAGTGCGCCGCTCTGCGACGCTCTGCGCCGCCTCAGTGATGCTGAACACAATCGGCAGTCACTACTGCTATTTGGTTTGAATTTGATAGACTTTGATTGAATTTCTAAGACCAACACAGCTACCAGCAAAATATAATCGTTTTTTTTTGCCGGTAGGTTTCTGTCTCCGAGGGCGTTAGTGTAACTGACTTGTTAATCGGTCAGCGGTGCAGCTGGTGTCCGTGCCCCGGGATAGGTATATGACACAGCCGCTAACACTGCTACGGCGACGTGTGCCGCCTCCTTGGACCGAGTAACAAAAACAGGCTTCCGTACTGGTCCATTTGCCAGCTGGATGAAGATAAAAAAAATTCCAGGGGGTGTTCCGGCAGCTGGATGGCGAGATTTCAGGTCCGAAGTCATTGAATGATCCGCTTGGCAAGGCTGTCAGCTGCAGCAGAGCGCACCACCTTCCGGGGAGTGTCAGCGAGGTTCCGGGGACGGCCGATACGGTGCTATCAGTTAA